>JAQFZP010000505.1:0-33794 GCA_034695745.1 Geophilus truncorum
CGTAAATTGTTTGGATTTATTTAATTTAATTTAAAATAGTTTGCGCGTTTGTGTCAAGGCTTTACACGGGCCTAACAACGAATTGTGACACCTTCTCACACAAGTTAAAAAAATAAATTTAGTCAATTTTTTTTCAAGAAAACACTTATATTCCAAAAAAATCCTAAATTTGTATAAAAATCCACTAGATATTTCTTATTTAATTCTACCTTCAAGTGAACCCAAGTGGGAATAAAACCCCACTACCAAACAACACTCAATTAATCAATTTAAGGTATAAATCCAAAAACATTTTGAAAAACCCATTTACAAATTTGTAAAATTCCCATTCAAAAATGTGCACCCTGAAAATTATTTGCACCCAAAAATCTTAAAAAATTTCTTTCAAAATTCAAAATAATATTTTTTTTTGGGAGTTTATGTATATTCCAGTAAATTATAGCCTGGATAAATTTGGTGTAAAAAAATTTTAATAATAAAGTGCAATTTTTCTGCCCCTTAAAACCCTATGTGATGTTTTTAGTTGGGCTTCCTGTTATAACTAAAGGGGGATTAAATGTTATTTACTTTCAATATTTCCTCTAAAAGGGGTAATGCAGCAGAGGTCAAGAACGAATAAAATGATCTTGATTGGTTTAAATATACCCTCTCTTTTGGCAGTAACAAGAATTATACCCAATTTGACTAACGGTGCTTCAGCTTAGAGGCAGGGAATTATTGGAAAATTTTACCACTTGCTGGTAATGGTCGTAGCTTTTCGGGATTCAGTAATGAAAGAGTTTAAAAAATTATTTATAAAAAAATATTTATCGAAAAATCACTTACACATCACCTATTGGTATCCAAACATCATAACAAGTAAAGTAAATCTAATATTTAAAAAAAAATCATCTTTATCACCCTTAAAAAATCATTCCTACACCCTTAAAAACCACCTCTTAAAAAATACACTCATAAAAAATCCTCTATTATCTTAAAAAAATTACCCCTATCATCTAAAAAAAAAATCATCCTTAAATCTCCCTTATATGTACATCCTCCCCAAAAAAAAACCCCGAAATCCCAAGCACTCTGTTAAATAATGCAACAAGTGGCAGTCCATTCACCTGTCCCTCACCCAATGCACCCCCTCAACCTGATGTACCCCCTCCCCTAACACCCCCGCACATTTTTTACGATTACACCGATTCCCTTCGCGTCCCTCTGGCGGAGTTGCGGTCCTACGCCAGCTGACGGTTCTCCTTTATTGGTTGCCTGCTTCAAACTTCATTCGGTTGTCATGACGACGGAGCACGTCCCGGGGCTGGCCGCGTCCTGCATGCGAACGCCGGATGCAGGGGGAGCGAATTTCCCCCTCTCGCTTCCCACCCATAGATGGCGCACTGCGTTGCAATGCAATGGCCAATGTCGAAGGGGGTCCACCAACCTCTCTCTTGTTTGTGTGGAGGGGGCGCTGAGCTCTGGTCGAGGCCGTTGCCATGGCGATGACGCCAATCGATGGCTAGAAACCATGAGAGGAGATTGGTGACAGCAAAGAAAAGGGAGAGAAAGAGAGAGAGAGACAGAGCTCCATGGCAAATGCGACGGGTTTTTTCCTTTTTTTTTTCTCCTTTTTCGTTTTTTTTTTTTGGGTGGTGTATGGGATGGTAAAAACAAGATGGCCGAAGGGTTTTTTGGGTGGCATGGATTGGTTGGGGTTGAGGAGTTAAAGTTGATTGGGTTGTGGGAGAATATGTGTTTGGTTTTTTGGGTGGGGAATTGGGTTTTTGGAGTTGTAAGTGTGTGTGTGGGGGAAGCGGGGGTGTTGGGTTGATTAGGGTAGTGAGAAAAGCAATATGGGGGTATTGTAGGGGTTTTGGTTTTGGAGGGTTCTTAAGGTTGGGTGAGGAGTTTTGGATTTTTTGGGGTTTTAAATGTTGGGTGAGGGGTTTTTGGGTTCTTCAGTGGTTTAAAGGTTGGATAAGAGTTTTTATTTTGGTGGGTTTTTTGGGTTGATTGGAATGGTAAGAAAAGAATATGATGAGGTTTGTGGGTTCTGTTTTTTAAGGGCTCTGAAAGTTGGAGTGGTGAGTAACAATATGGTGGGTATTATGAGGGTTTTTTTTTATGGATTCTGAAGGTTGGGTGACGAGTTTTTTTTATTTTTGGGAGTTTAAAGGGTAAATTAGAGTTTTTTGGTGGGTTCTTTTTATTGTGTGTAAGGTTTGAGAGTATGGTATGGGTTTTGAAAGATTTATGTTGATTGGGGTAGGTTTTGGGTTTTTGGGGGTTTTGGAGACGCGAGAGTTTTTGTGGATTTTATGGGAGTGGGGTTAAAAGTTTGATTTTGTTGGAAATTGTGGGGTTTGTATTTTGAGGGTTCTGAAGGTTGGGTGAGCTTTTTGGGTGGGTTTTTTGTTGTTTAAGATTTGAAGGTATGGGTTTTGAAGGATTTAATTTAATTGGGGTAGGTTTTTGGGTTTTCGGAGATTTTAGAGTTCTGAGGGTTTTGGGTGTGGGTTTAAGGGGTTGATTAGGTTTGGAATTGTTTTTTTTTAAGGGGTTCTAAAGGTTAGATAAAGTTTTTTGGGGGATTATACAAGTAGAGGATGGGTAAGGGTTTTGTTATCGGTTTTCTGTGTATGAGTGTGGGATTGGGTTTTGATTGGAGTGGTGAGAAAAGAATATGGTGGGATTGTGGGAATTTTGTCTTTTGAGGGTTCTGAAGGTTGGATAAAGGGTTTTTAGATATGGGGGATGTAAAGGTTGGGTGAGGGGTTTTGGTATGTTTAATGATACAGGTTTGTGGGATTTGTTGATTGGGTTAGTGTGTAAACAATATGGTTGGTTTTTGGTAGGTTTTTGGTGGTTTTTGGTGGATTTTGTGAGTGTGAGTTCGAGGGGTTGATTTGAGTGAGAATTTGGGGTGTTTTTTGAGGGTTTTAAAGGTTGGGTGAATGTCTTTTGGTGTCTTTTCTGTGTATTGGTTTGGGAGTGTGGGTTTTGATTGGGGTTAGTAATGAAACTATTATAAGCTTTATGGGGTTTTGGGGTTTTTTTAGGGTTGAGAGAGGGGTTTAGGTGGGTTTTGTGGGTATGGGGGTTTGAAAGTGGTAAAGCTGATTGGCGGCTAGTAAGAAAACAATATGGTTGAATTTTTATGGGTTTTTAGGGTTTACAGCTTTTTAGATTTTTGAGGTTCTAAAGTTGCGTTTTTTTTGTGTATTTGGTTTGAAGAAATGAAAATGAGGGTTTAAAATTGATTTGAAAGAAGAAAACAATAAATTGGATTTTTGGGGAAGGGGTTTTGGTTTTTGGAAGGTTTGTGAGTTATGTAACTTTTTATAATAAGTTTAAAGTGGGAGTGCAATAAGGAGATTTGGGTGGTTGGTTGCGGAGATTTTGGGTTTTTTGGATTTTGAGAGATTTTTTTGAGTTTTTTGGGATTATAAGTTTTGGTTTTCTTGGCTGGGTTTTACGCGTTTTGTTTTGTTTCGGTGGGGGTTAGTAATACTAATAATAATTGACTTTAAAGGGAAAATGTGGGTAGTTGTTTTTACTAATTTTAAGTGGATTTTTTTAGTGTGGGAAAGTGTAGGTTGGAGTTATTTTTGGTTTTTGTAAAATGAAATAATGAGATTCGCATAATGGTAATGAGATATATAAAAGGATGTTTGTTTATACCAAATAGAACGTTTTCTATTCTTGAGATACAAGATTATTAGAATTTAGTTTTATTTATTTATGTGTAATATTGTACTTCAATTCGTATTTATACATTTGTAATTGAACTGGAGATAAACGAAAAATAATGGAATTTTCCGTTTTGTTAGAAAATTAGTAAATTTTACGAATTAAATGGTACCGGTAAATAGAAATTTTAGGTAAAATTACGAAATCAAATAACAATTTTTTTAAATTGAAAACACGAATTTTCTAACAAAAAATTCAATTAAAGCAAAAAATTACAAAACACGAAACTGTTTATCAAATCACAAATCGTGACTCCGAATTCCAAACTATTTTCAAAAAACAAAAATTCGTCTACGAATTTATCAAATTTTTTTATATCCTTCACGAAACTCATATTTCCCTGAATTCGTAAATTTGTAAAATTCGTAAATTGTTTTTTTTTTAAATTTCCCACATTTTTTCAATTCATCATTTTTTATCAAAATACACCTTTTAGTACGAATTTATCCACAAATCGTGTGTACGAATCTGAAAAAAAAAATGAAGGGGTTATACGAATTTAGGCGGTGGGGACTCGTAAGAGGGTGTTGTTTCTACGCGTTCCTTTTGATTAGGCCTCCGCCCACTCCAGTCCATGTGAAGCTTCCCAACATCCCCCTTTCAAAGTTCCAGTTGCCCTAGCAACGAGTTGATTGGGTCGCGCGTCGTCACGACTCGGATTCGTGCACCTGAACCGAAAAAAGAGAAAAACGGAACGAAAAAGTGGTTTTTTTCGTAATTGCGAAATCGGGGAATTAAATAATAACGAAAGTGGTGGTATTAATTAAATTTGATTTGCAAAAAAATATGGAGTAAATAAATAAAGTGTCAAGTTTGGGATTTTTAAGGTCCCACGCGCATGCGCAGCCGCATCGACCGGCGGTGGATAAGGAGCAGATTCCAAAGCGAGGACACACAACTTACACTTCCCTACATCGATTTCACTTGACGGGACAAAAGAAAATGGGGAAATGCGAATTTTGGGGTTTTGGGATTTTTTTTTTTTTTTTTTTTTTTTTATAATTACGAATTTGTAGGATTTATAGGAAATGATTTTGTTGTTTTTGTTATTGTGGTATGGTGTAAGGAGGTTTATTTATTGGAGGGAATTTCAACTGGTGTGAATTAAGTGGAAAATAATAAAAAAGGTGCGGTTTTTTGGTTTTTTTCGAGATTTTTAAAAATAAATTTTTGGGTTTTTTAGATTTACGAAGTTTGTTGAATTTTTGCACAAATTACCAAATCTTTGTGGTTTATTTTTTAAATTATTTAATTGAATTTTTTTTTTAAATTTTTTTTTATTTGATTTGATTTGTCGAGGTTTCGATTTTTTCACATTTTTTACCTTTTTAAAATTATTTTGGTTTTTTGAAATTTTTTTTTATTAATTAAACAATTTTTATTTGTTTTTTTACTTTATAAAAAAAAATTGAATTTAGAATCTAAATTTTTTAGTTTTTACAATACAACATTTTTCCACCTTTCAAAATTAAAAAATTTACTTTAAAAATTCAAATTTTCAAGCACCAACAAAAAAAACCCCAAATTTTAGTCACAAAATCACCATTTCCTACTGCATTTATCCAAGATTCTCAACCATTTTGAAAATTTTTAGAAAATTTTACTTCAAAATCCTCAAACAACCCCCTCACACAACCCCCACTTTGCACCCCCATTCCCCAACCCCCAGCCAAGACCCCGACGCCCACCCTCAGCCCTCACATGAGATTTCGATCCCTCACAGTCACAGCCATCAAGGGTTCCACCAACACCAACCGATCCAAACACACACAGCACACACACTCACTTACTTCCTTCCTTCCCCACCTCCCCGCACGGGTTGAACGAGTCCGTCCAACGCCCGGTCGCCAGCCCGCGGAAGAAGGTGCCACACGCGCCGCCCTCGCTCGCACGGGACGACCCACAAGCAATCTTGGCGAAAAACCCCGCAAAAGTGGCTCCCAGACAAAGAGGCGGCGCAACGGCCGCCAACACCAACCGCCGCACGGCATCTGCCCGTCTGGCTGCAGCCATGAGCCGGCCGCGGAACACGTTCCCGGCCCGCACGCGGCCTACCGTCCGAGCCGCAGCCGCGGCCGCCACTGCCGCACCCCCTGCCACGTTGGCGGCCGTGCGACGCCGCGCCGCCGCCCGCTTCCTCGCGGGCTCCCGGCGCCGGGCGGCGCAGATGCAGGCGCGGAGACGCACCGAAAACGACGGGGCCAAAACTCAGACGGCCGCCACGGCGACGGGAGCCGACGGCGCGGCCGCGGAGTCGGGGACGTCCCCGTCGCGGCGGCGGGACCTTGAGGACTCGTTCCACGCGTGGGCGCTCAAGACGTACGGCGACTCGGCCAAGACCAAGACGGTCACGCGCAAGAAGCACAATCGCATCGTTAAGATCCTGTGTGGCGAGGAGCAGAACAGCGCCGAAAACTCCAAATTCAGGTTTTGGGTCAAAGCCAAGGGCTTCCGACTCGGACCCATCGACGATGACAACGCCAACAACAAGTCGAAAAATCAAGAACATCTTCTCTACGTGCCATGTTCGCAATCAAAGGTATCGTAACACACTTATTACTTCATCATCAAAAAAAATTTTTTTTTTAATTTTTTATCACTAATTTTACTAAAAAAAATTTAAAAAAAAAATTAATAAGCGGTACCAGTGGTACCATTTTGATAATGATATCTTTAGTGGTACCACTGTTAATTTTATAATTTTTAGATTATTAAAAATATATTTTTTTAATTATTTTTGATTTGTGGTAAGGGGTATCATGTAGTACCATTTTTTTATAGAAAGATTTATGGATTCATGTTCCGATTCTAGTTCGGGGTATTTTATTTACCCGTTTCCTGTTGTTTATATCCCGGGAAGCCATTAAAAGGGGTTACCGTTTGGTACCAGGTACCCGTGAAAAGTGGTTTTGACCTGGGTCGGTTTGGACTGGATTCTGCGAGGGCGTGTAATATCGAGTCGAGTGGCTGCACCTTTCAAAACACGTTGCCATGGTCACAATATCACTGGTACAGTAAGGAGTACCACATTGAACAATATCATTACCACATTTTCAAAATAGAAAAAAAAAATTATTTTTCAATTTTATAATTTTTTTTTTGAATTTTTTAAATTTTTTGGTACCCTTTACTAGATTTTTGGTACTGGTACAAATTGGGGACGATTGGTGTTAAAAATGAATGCGTGACGAGAAGTTGTGAGGTGCTGAAAAGTTTTCATCTCGATTTTCAATCGTCAAATTATTTATTTGCTCGCATGGGGCTGTGTGTAAATGATGTCATATGAGATCACGTGACCGACGTGTGAGTGAGGAAACGCAGCCCGGCGAGCCCAGCGAAGGAACCCTCGGTATGACCAAGGGCACGCGCCAAAACAACCTCTCTATAATCACATACCATCATCAATATGAAAATACGAAATTGACCACGACAAAATGGCTGCTGCGTTAAAAATAATAGTGCCTGCCAGCAACAGGAGCCATTTTGGATTTTTAAAGTGGGGAATTAAAAAAAAAAAATATTTGGGAGTGGAATTTTTGTTTTTTGTGGTGGAGATTTTAGGGGTTAATTGCAAAAATTGTTTTGATAATGAAAAAAAAAAGGTGGATTGGGATGGTTAATTTGGTAATATATTGGTAGCCATTTTGGGTTTTTAAATGGTGTTTTTATTTTTTGAATATTTTGTTGTTATTTGATTTTTTGGGGTTTTGGGGTTTTTTTAAACTAGAAAATTTTTTTTGGAATGGGGAAATTTTAAAATGGAGGATTAAAATATTTGCTTATGTAAATAAAGGCAAATATTTTGGATTTTTAAATTAATAGAATTTTTAATACAGTATACAGTATATATATAAAGTTCATAAAGTACATGTAAATTTTAGGCTCTATTTTGTTTTTTTGGTTTTTTAAAGAGAAAGTAAATAAAAATGTTTTTATGGGAGCTAAAAAATCCAAGATGGACGATTTGAAAGATTTATTTTAGTAAATGAAATTTTAAATCGGTTATTTTGAATTCTTTTAAGCAGAAAAAAAAAATGGCCACAGGATATCACTTTTGACTAGGAAAAAAAATCATTTTTTAGTTCAAAGTTCAAAAAATAAAAATAATTTTTCTTAAAATTTGAAACAGCCATTTTATTTTGTATAAATAATAAAAAACTAAAATGGCTGCCAAACATAACATTACCCAATCTTCAAAACACCAAATTTGCCTTTATACAATGAAATAGTTAATTTTAAGTGCTATTTTACTCTTGAACCCAAAAAAAAAAAAAAATGTCGGATTTTTTTTTAAATTTTTTTTTTTTAAATTTTTTTTTTTTTTACTATTTTCCGCATATTGCGCAGTAGTCTAAAAACCTTAGTCACCTACGCAGATCGATCTTTACCAACACTCCTTTACCAAAAAAAACCAAAATGGCTTCTCACCCAACCCCATGATTCCCATTGGCAGGGCTGTCGCATGCGGGCCCACTAATTTGTAGAGGGCGCTTCCACCAGTGGACTTATCTTGAGCCCCTGCTCGCATCCTCCCTTCTTTCAATCGATGCATGAGGAGAACGCACTTATCTGTATGCGCGTGCGCAACTTTGCCGCCACGGGCTGATTACCTTCATGGTCCCTTGCCGGTCTCCAACCCTCCCTTACTCCTTTCTTAACTCACCGGAAGTGGATTCATTGGACCCTGTAAGATGAAGAGGTCATTTAACCTTAAAACTCCTCCCAGACTTACAGTCCAGTGACATCACTTCCGGTGGCATATTGAAGAAATTTCGTGCATAATTTTGTCACGAATTGGGGGATTGGTCGGGCTTGATTCGGAGTGACGTCACGTCCTGGGTTGGTGGTTTGAATATCACTTCCGGTAGGTTTTTTCTTGTTTTGTTTTTTTGTTTGCAAAGCTGAAAGGGAAAATAAGCTGAAATGTATAGTGATGACCTTCGGTAGTGGAAATAAGTGGATGTTGGTGGGGAGATTCGTCAAAGTGGGGACTTGGATACGAATGCGTGAAATCAAACGTGTGGAGGAATGAGTGAAAATTGCCAATTTGAGGTGAATTATGACAAAAACTTAAAATGTAAGAATTTATTATTTATTTATTTTTTTTAATGTTTCGAAGCGAATTAAAATATGTTTCATAATGAATTTCATGAAATTTCGTGTTTAGACCAAATGCATCGTAAAAGTTTGTATTTAAAACTAAATTTTATGAATTTTACATTGGGGAAATGAGGGGAAATGAACGAATTAGTGCTGAATTATGAAATAAACGAAATAAAAAACCGTTTAGAAACGAAAGAAGTTTCGCAGTGAATTATTGTATTATTTCGTAATCAATTTTTCGAAATTTGTTTTTAGAATAAATTTATACAAAAAACACGGAACTTAGACAAAAAAATGAAAAATAAAAACAGAAAAATTCGAATTTGCCCATTTGTTATCCGCCCTGCACATCACCTTTAAAGTCTCAGACTCGCCGCTTCCCACGAAAAAGAGTGGCACAATTGAAAAACAAACAGAACGCAACCAAAACCCAACACCTTGACAAGTGGAAGACCAGTCTTAATTAAAACCCACAAAAAAAACACACACGCATTAATCACGAATCACCCACGAATTCCCACCCAAACACTCGAATCTTCCTTTTATTTTCCCGAATCTGCCCTGTAAACCCGAATGTTCTCTATACGAATGACCAAAAAACTGATCAATTTCCTGCTCGCGGGTTCTGATCAACTTCCGCTTTGGCACTGCACTTTGTTGTAGCAGAAGGTGGCAGGAGGAAGTGGGTTCGTGCAATTAGAGCGTGCGCAGCTCCTTCCCTCTCTCTCTCTCTCTCTCTCTCTCTCTCTCTCCATCAAGGGGCCGTGGCGTTTGGATTATTCGCGAGCGAACGGCGGATTGTGCACGCGGCGCAGCCTCATCCATTATTGGTGGGGCCTGGCAAGATGCGGCAAAGTTCGCTCGTCGCCATGGCAACCGAGCGCCCTCCCGGCTCCCCCAATCCTGTTACTGCTGCCTTGTGGCGACCGACAGCCTGTCCTGGACAGACACGCGCACATACCTCATGAGGAGGAGAGAAGAGAAGAGGAAAGAGAAGGGAAACTTGATTTTCGGGGCTAATTAAGGGAGATGTGAAAGTATTTTGAGGAATGCCAATGGTAGGGTGGGGTTTGTTTTGTTTTTTCAATAAAGTTGATGGTGGGTTGCGGGAAGGTTTTTGGGACCGTGTTGGGATTGGTAGGGGTTTTGAGGTTGAGAAGTCGGAGTTTGAAGGGTTTTTAAGTTTTTTTTTCTTTATTTTGTGTAATTTTGTTGGATTTTTAAGGGGGTTTTTGGAATTAAATAAATTTTTAGGTTTTTAAAAATAATTTTTTTTTTTTAAGTAAATTTTTAGGGCGAATTTGGTATTTTTATTACTATTTTATTTATGATTTTTTTTTCTTTCTGCTTTTCTTTACTTACTTTTTGAGAGGTTTTTGACATTTTTACGGTAGTAACGTTTGGGATTTTTAGGAAATTAAGATTTTTTTTATTTTTGTAATTTTATGGGATTTTTAAAGAAATTTTGGGTTTTGAAGAGATTTTTGAGGGTTTTTTAAGTATTTAGTTTTTTTCTTATTTTGTGGGATTTTGTGGAATTTTTAATGGGTTTTGGAATTTAAGGAATTTTTAGATTTTTTAAAAATAAATTTTAGGATTTTGTTAGTAAATGTTTAGTGGGAATTTGGGATTTTTAGTATTTTATGAGTTTTTAAAACTTTTTGGAACGTTGTGAAGTTTTTAGTAATTTTGGAATTTTGAAAGATTTAAGATTAAAAAACAAAGATTTGTTACCATTTTGGTAATTTTATGGGATTTATAAAGGAAATTTTGGAATTTAAGAATTTTTTTTGTGCATCTACAGTATAAAAATTTTGATATAATTTTTAATGGTAATTTTTATGGATTTTTGAGTTTTTTAAAATAAATTTTAAAAAATTATTTTAGGATTTTAAAGGTTTGCTTTAGAGCAAAATAGACATTTAAAAATAAAAATTTTTCGTAATGTACAGTCTTTTAAAGATTAATCTTGTAATTCTCAAAAATCCTCCTCTAATTAATATCGAAACTTTTTTTTTTTTTACACATTTTACCTACAATCGATACCAGCATGGAAAAATTCACATCTCAAAAACCCCTAATTTTTGCTATTATATTAACAACACAATAACAACAATTATTATTATTGTTGAGTTTACAATGGTGGTGAACACATATTGTTAGTAATTAGTAAATTATTACATACGCGATTATTGTTCTGTCAAATATCATCCAACACTTACCAATAACAATTAAAAAACATATTAAACACAACAAAAAACCAACTTTCCCTTCACAATTTCACAACATCATCATCTCACACAAAACGCAAGAAAAACAACTTTCTCCTTCTCTCCACGAAAGACCTTCATCTTTCCAATTCGTCCCGCACGTTTTTCTTTATTTTCACAGTCCAAAACACAATTCGGGCCTCGTTTTCTACATCCATAACCGTATAGTTCTACATCTCACAACACACCAGTCGTTCCCTCCAACGTTCTCCCTTCACATCACCACCAACGGGCCACAAACGCCATTTCCAAGGCACCGAATAAAACCCGCCGAATCGATCGAAGGACGACTCCCATCGTGTGCCCTTCTCTACATCAACCCCAACCCCCAAAAACAAAACATTTTTTTTAAACAAGAAAAAAAAAAACCTGTTGCATTCCTCTTAAAAAATATAAAAAATTCCACTTCCGGTTTTCTTATCAACCAATACCAGACACATCCGGACACCCTCATTTGAACGAAGGAATGTTTGTTTCCTCCTCTCTCCCCCACGCATGCGCAGCTTGAGCACACTCGGTGCTCACTTTCGTGAGAATCGTTAGAATCGTTACACAACGAATTTTTTTTCGGATTCGGTCTCGGCGGACCGCGCATCACATATCCCCCCTTCTGCGCGTTTCTCCTCTTTTTAATTCCACTTCCGGTCATTTTGTGGGTCTCAATAAGCCCCGAGGGTTCGTGGACATGCGTCTGCGTGCAATCGATGGGACACTCGCTCGCAGGGATGATGAAACGCCCGACCCGCCCAGCTCCACCACTCCTCTCTCCTCTCTGTTTGAGCCTCTCCCTCCCCCTCTGCTTCTCAACCGTGCGTTCTTAGGTTGGGTAGAATGGAGGGACGAAATTGTGGAAAGCGAAAGGGGAAACGAAAGAATCGGTGAAATAAAAAAAGAAGAGACGGCACGATGCGCACAGTGCTGGATGAAGGATTGAGTTTTGTATTAAATGTAAATACGTAATTCGGTGATGCGTTTCGTTGCAGGATTCGGGTGGGGTGGAAAGGATACATTTCGTGGGGTTTTATTTTATTTTATTTTTTTGTTTGTTTGTTTGAGAATTTTGTCGTATGGATTGGTATTTAAGAAATTGTTTGGTACAAATGTCAGAAAAAATATCCGAATCCAACTCTAAATTTACGATATTACCGACAATTCTTTCAAAATTCAGTTTATTTCGTTGACACAAAATTTTTTAATGACGATACAATTTCAGAAACATCTCAACTTCTTGTAGAGATTGTTTCCTCGTGTCAAAAGTAATTTGCATTTTCTAATCATGTATTTAACAAATTATTTCATATGATACGATAATTTAGAATTTAACACGATGGAAACATAAACTGCACGACACAAATATAAAAGATCGAAATAGGTGAATATAACCCAACAAAATTCAATAATGCAACAATATGGAATAAATAATTCACCGAATCCCATGTTTGATTTGTAGAAACACAAATTAAAATTAAGGATTACTTTCGGCACAAATCCACAACTTTTTGCAGCGCGTGTGCCTTAAAAACACAACAATAAATGCAAATTGATGTGATGCTCAGAATGGGACCTTTTCTACATCCCGATTCGTTCTTCACCCTGTCACTGTTCATTTTGCTTCGACATTTTGAAGAAAGTAACAAAAATTACATGAAATGACATAACAAAAAACGTTAAAAATTTAAAAAAATATATAAATAATTTTTTTGACGAAATAATGGGGGAATTCGTGTTTATTACGATTGTACATTCGTCCAGCAAGAATGTTTGGTAAAACCCCTGTGATCAGTGAAAATCGAACGTCGAGAGAGGGAAAAAACAACAAAATTAAGGTAAAAATCCCAAGAGGAAGAAACAGAGGGACGCTAAAGATGGGTGTGGCCGCGTCCCACCACGCGTCGGTGCCTTGATCAGAGTCAGACTCGCGTTCGATCGATGAAACACCCTCCCTCTCCCCTCTCTACACACTCGCCCAACTCCACTCCCACACTCATCAGCGTCTTCCGGTTCGAGGCCCAACACCAAAAATTGATAGCGAATTAAAATTCCCGTCCCACTCCATGGTGCCCCAGGTGCCCCGAAATTGGAGAACTATTTTTTAATTCAAATGACGTGAAATTTTGTACTGGCCAGGACGACATACCCGAGAAATCGACCTTATGAAAGGAATTTAGTCGAAAAATACGCTCCGA
Organism: Geophilus truncorum; assembly: GCA_034695745.1. Lineage (NCBI taxonomy): Eukaryota > Metazoa > Arthropoda > Chilopoda > Geophilomorpha > Geophilidae > Geophilus > Geophilus truncorum. The sequence continues at coordinate 13,292 of JAQFZP010000505.1, forward strand.
AACAAGAGTTTAGACGAAAAAGTCTATAAAAACACGAATTTAATTAATAAATCGTAATTGTTACGAATTTTAATTGAAAAACAATTTGATCAATACGAATTTAACACCAAAAAGTATCTAAAAAACACTGATTTATTTGAAAAAACTGTTGATAAATGGCAAATTTGTGAATAAATATTTAAAAAACACGAATTTAGAATACTAATCTTTTCTCAAAAATCAGTTTTAGAATGATATGAATTTAAACAAAAAATGTATATAAACACAAATTCGAGTGAAAACTCGACACAAAATACGAATTTGGTAATAAAACACGAATTTAATTATAAATTTGGGTTTGTAATTAAATTGGACTTTGTTTAACGAAAAAATAATTTCAAAAACACGAAATTTCAAAACAAATTTTGTGAATTTAATCTAAAAAGGTCCCACAACACGAGTTTCACACACAAATTTGCAAATCGAGCTTAGCATTAATCTCAAATTCCGAATATAATTGCAAAATCGCGGCAAAACACCATTTTTTCGGGAGAAAAAACATCACCAAAATACGAATTCAACCAAAAAATTACAAAAATTACAAATTTAATTATTAAATTGACTCCAAAAAAGACAACAAAAACACGAATTCAAACACCAATCGTGAGAAACCACGAATCTACTCACAAAAAACCTAAAACAAATCCAATCATTAATAAAAAAGAAAAACGTCCCGCACCTTTCACTCTCCATCCCAAATCCAATCCCTAAAAGAAAATTCAAAAATATTCATTCGTCCACAACCCGAATTTAATGCCCTACCCGAAAACACACAAAAAAACAACGAGAAAACGAACAGAAGAGAAAAAAACCCGAAACCGTAAACCATTCGTCCACTTTCCACCCACGAAATTCGATCGGCGCATGCGCTATCGCCGAGCGACCCGCATTTGCGCAGCACACTCGTCCATCAAAGTTCGCGCGTGCCCCAGGAGGGGCTTGACGACCCCTTTACCCCTATTTCTTGACTTATCGCACCTGCACAAAACTCCTTTTACACACCTGACAAACCCGAACCCCTCCCCTTAGTTTTGCATTTCACTTCTCTCCCCTTCCTCAACAACCCCCACTTTTCACCAGTCCACCTTTAATGGTACTACGAGGGGGTGAAGGGGTCTCGAAGAGATGGGGGACGGGAGGGGAAAATTGGCGCGCGCGCGCGTCTTCGATCTGTCTTGTACGCACGCGCACAACACGGCGTTTGGATCGATCGGGGGCGCCACCAGACCCCTTCCCCCCGTCCTCCCTCATCCAACTCCAACCAACTCCTACCTGAAATTAAAGTTGATGTGTGACGTGACGTGTTAAGGCTTTTTTTTAATTTTATTTTTCATTTTTGTGATGTTTGCTATGGGATTCCGTAGTTTGATTTTTACTCTAAGTCCCGCTTTGGGTCAGGTTTTGTTGGTGTAATTTCTGCTGGAATCTACGGGAGCTTTGAAGGAACTTTTCTGTTTTTTCTTTTCTTGAGATGGTGGGAGTGGGTTTTGGGATTAATTTCAACGATTCGGGTTGGGTAGCGACATCTATGGTAAGGTGGGGGTAGCATGGGGTTATGGATTTACCTGTGAGTAATGAACAGGTAAAATGTTGGATGTAATTGGATGTTTTTTCGGGGTTTTTGATGTAGAAGTGTGGAGTAGAAGTTATATTTTTTGTTAAAATTAAACAAAATTTGTTTTTTTTTTCCATACGGTAGGTTTTGAATCCTTTAGAAAAAAAATTAAATTCGTTACCTGTATGAGAAAATCTATTTATTTTGGTATTTGTGGTGAAATAAAGATTAAATATTACGGTAAAAGTATAAAATGTAAAATAATGTAATTTTAATGTAAAGTAAAGATTTGAATTATTTGTGTCTCAATTTCGTAAAATTAACATTTTTATTTTGCTTAAAATAAAACATCATTTGTTTTCACGTTAGAAAAAACGTAGGAAAAGTTTAACGCTAAAAAATAACGTAAAAACGAAATTTCGCGTTGCAAAATAACATAAAAACACATTTAACGTTAAAAAACACCGAAAAAATAAATATCCCCGCTAACAGTCAACCCAAAAACCCAAATTCCCTATAAACCCCACGTAAAAAAAAACCCAAAATTTATTTCCTAATACCACTACACCCTAAACGCATTAAAATCCTTTACCCCATTGCCTTCCATTCTGCACATTTCCCGTTAAAAACGACGAAAAGCTTCATTTTGCCCGCTATTTGCGCGCAGTCCCCTTTAGTCGCTCTCATTTGGACGTGTCTGTCGCCCCTTCACTTCCCTTCCCTTCCCTTTCCCCTCCGTTCCACTGGCACTAACGAGGCCCGCGTCCCCGCGCGCGCCCCGTTGGTCCCCTTCGGTGCCCCCCTGTCTTTCTAATCTGGTACGCATGCGCACGAGTGTCGCATAGTCCATCGATCGCGAGAAAGGCACGCGAACCCCTTTACGACGAAGGTCCCGCGAGACCCAGGCGCCGCTACAGCCTTTCCCGACCCTGGGGCAACGGCCCTTCGCGTCGAGCGGGTCCTTTTCACGTCGTGACCCCGCACCGTGATCGTGCGGAACCCGCACTGAAATCGGAGCGAACATGCGCGCTTCGTTGCAGCGGGGTGAAGCTCCCTTTATATTGCTAGGTCGAGTGGCCTGTCCCGTTGCTACGACAACCGCCCCGCCTGGAGTATCGGAATACAATGGGGGGGCTGGGGGAGGTTTATTTTATCAAAATCCAGTGGCGATGAGCAACGGGTGCAAAGGGCTCGGTTTGGGTTTTGGACGAGAACGAATTTACCTTGATGAAATGAAGTAATCCGCCATTTTCGAGGTGGGGTGAAGAGAGGGCGTAGGGCTGGGCTAGGGTGAGGTGAGGTGGGTTTGTGGGATTAAAAATTTGAAATGTGGTGTTTGGATGGATAGTGAAGGTACGAGGAAAGTGTTGGGTTTGCAAAGGCAGTTTCGTGGTGCAACGAATTCCAAAACTGGACAGTTTTGCTGTGAATGAAATGGGTTTTTAATTATTTAAAGTTTTTTTTAATGGGTTTTGGGGGTTTATGGTAATGTTTCACGAATTTATTTTCGGCTTGTACAGTATATTTGATTACGAATTTTAAGTAATTTTTCATATTTAATTAAGAATTTCAGTGAATTTACTCACGAATTTTACGAATTTTTTGTATGTATTCCTAAATTTTACGAATTTTTGCTCATGCAATTACGAATTTTTCCAATTTTTGCATATTTCTTTTGGGAATTTCTCGAATTTCTGCGTGGTTTATTACAAATTTTAAGAATTTTTGCATAATAAATGTACGAATCTTTCCAATTTTTACGAATTTCAAAAATTTTTATAAATTCAATCACGAATTTTGCGAATAATTGTATGGTATATTCTTGCAGAAATTTCTTGACATTTTTTTTACTCAAATACGAATTTCACAATTATTTTTTACACTTAAATTTGAATACCTAATTTCTGCATACCAAAAATTCAAATTTCTCTAAATATTCTATTCCAAAGTTTACTCAAATTTCACGATTTCTAAATTCATTTATGAATTTTATCATTTCTTCACGTGCACAACAAAATTTAAATTAAAACTTCCACTTATATCGACACGAATTTCTAAAATCTAAGCAAATTTCCGAAATTTTTCGTTAACGAAAGCTTATTATCAATTCTCACTTTCAACAACATCAAAATTGTTTACAATTTCCTCACACTTTCAACAAATTTCACAATACGCAAAACATCTCTCATTTCTGCACTATCCACAAATTAAAAAAAAAATGACGAATCTCACCTTCGAATTCGTAAAAACCACATCTCAATCTTCAAATTTCTCAAACGACCCACACAATTAAGCCTATTTTGAATCTTCCTATCCCAGCACACAGTAGTCAATTTAATTTATCAGAGTATGGGGTTTAATGCTGAGAGGTGAGAAAAAAAAACAGCAAAAACACAGTGCGCACGCGCGATATCGATCCCACAACTTTTTTCCTCAAGTTGCAAACCCAGTCCATTCCCGTCCCCTCGCGTGATGACGTCATTAATTCCACAGGTTGTTGTTGACTGTTTTATTTATTTTTTTTTCGTTTCAGAGTCCCGATGGAAACGAAGAGTCGACAGTGTACAAGAAAGTTGCAATGGTTGAGAATTTCTTCGACATCATCTACAATGTGCACGTCGAAATGGACGGACGTGGAGGAAAACATGCGGGTCAAAAAAGAACTTATAAAGCTGTGAGTTTTGCCAAATTGATGTTTATTTTTTTCTTTTTGCTTTGCACCTGCTAAAGGTGTTCAATACGAATTGTAATTTGTTTTTAATGTGGGGTTTTAATCTGCGCAAGTTGTGGAGATCAGAGTGAGTTTGCTGAGTGAAATTCGTGCTTAACGAAAGTTTGAGGCAATTTTTTTGTATTTTTACGTTTTTTGTTATAAATTTTGAGAATTTTGACATTTTAATGAGAATTTAACACGTTTTTGCGTACTTGAATTTTTGTTTTTCCTTCGTCGTACGAATTTAAGAATTTTTGCATTTCTTAATTTGATTTTGTCGAATTTTTTACATAAGTTTGCGAATTTCGTTAACTAAATTACGAATTTCATGAATTTTTGCACTTTTAAATTTGATTTTCGTACAATACGACTTCTCAAATTCGAAAAAACCGAAATTCAAAATTCTTTTCACTGAAATTCTAATTTTTGGACAATAAAATTTGAATTTGACCAAATTTAAACATTGATCTACGAAGTCCTCTTTTTTTGTAATTCCAATATAAAGTACCATGAATTTTTCGTACTGTACTCAAATTTGAATTTTATAAATATTTTTATATTCAAATTTGAATTCAGTGAATTTTGAACCTAGAATTTTATTAATTTTTGAAATTTTTTATAGTCTTAAAATTGAAATTTTATTAATTTCTCACACCAAAGTTTGAATTTCATTATTTCCTCACATTCAGTAGTGCTTAAAATCACCACTAGATGTCACTTTTCTACCAGAAAAAAAAAGTAAAAAAAAATTTAAGACATAAAATAAACAATCAAACTGACCACTCTAAACCACTTTAGGTACTCTCAAAACCAAAAATCTATTTTTCTGAAATTACTTCTAAAAACAAAAGAACTCTTAGATTCATTTATTCCCATGCCATTCAAAATCCCCATTCAGTTTTAACTTATTAATCCCACCTAAACCAACAACACTAATCCCTCTTTCGGACCTAATGACAACCAGATTCGTAACGAATCAATTGACAAAACGACTCAACTAATCACGAAACACATTAAAACCTTGTCACGAAAATTCCCCAATTCCAAATCCAAACTCCCATCAATACATCAATTTTTCTCTTTATTTACATATGACTGATAATTCGTGACGTCATAATTTCTCATTTCTCATTTTTCAATTGTAGATAGCAGAGACGTACGCTTTTCTACCGCGCGAAGCCGTCACTAAATTCCTCATGCAATGCGCCGACTGCCAGAAAAGGATGCATGCGGCAACGACGAGCGCAGCGCCCCCTGCCGAGCCCGCGGGGGGTAGCAACGGGACCCCAAGCCCGGCACCGAGCGACACGTCAACAGCTGCTACACGTCTCCGTGACAACGAATCGTCCGCATGCGCCGTCTCGGTCTCGGATCCTCCTCAAATTGACTTCAGTCTTCCAATCACCACTACTTACTTGAAGCACATGCGCAGTTTGGGCTACAGTGAAGAGGACGCGCTCAATCCGGAAGCGGGAAATACAGTAAGACGTCACGTCATGGAAGGTTTGGGTGTGAGGTTTTGGTAGTGGTTGATGGTGAAATGTACTTCGTAGTAGGCTTTACGTTATGGTGACGCGATTATACGTCAAAAGGACGTATTTCTATGGGTGTGATTTGGAGATCAGGGTGTGGATGAGTGACGGGATTAGAGAATTGGAGAGATTATTAAGATTTAGATTTATCTTTGTAGATTTATAGATTTATAGAGATTTTTAACATTTATAAAATTTATGTAGATTTAGACAGATTTACAAAGATTTCTTATTAGAGATTTTTAAGATTTAGATCCTTACATGGATTTATGGAGATTTATATTGATTTATAAAGATTTATTGAGTGTTTGTAAAAAATATTTAAGATTTTCAGAGATTTGTAAGATTTACACTAATTTTTAAAGATTTTTAGAGATTTCCCAAAGTTTATAGATTTGTAAAGACTTGCAGTGTTTTTTGACTTTTTGATCAGGTTTATGAGAATGGTGGATCAACTCAATTCTTATTGAAAACGTCATGGTGACTTATCACCTAACTTGACATTGCAAAATTGAAATTATCTTGTCAATTACATCACAGCACCAGATAATACTGGTACTGGTACTTCACGTCATGACTTACTGCTCACTTAGAAAACTTTTTACAAAAAATACCTACAGTAAACAAAAACATCAATTTAAGGACTTATAAAAACAAAATATAAATAAACTGATTTTTACGTCATAGTGACGTATCACCTAACTTGACATATAAAGACACGTTTAAAACATTACAAATTGATTTAGAAATTATGTTGTCAGATACGTCACAGCACCAGATAATTACTGACACTGGCACGTTACGTTATGACTTACTGCTCACTTACAAAACTTTTTACGCATTACATAAATAAATTTGATGATTTAGAAAAAGAAATTATAAATAAACTAATTTTTACGTCATTGTGACATTTTTGATGTTGACTAGCCCTGCACCTGCAACTTGTGTCTCAAATTTGTATTTCAAATTTTCATAACATAATTGATATAGGTAAGATTATAGATAGATCTAATAAACAAACACATTTGCCATCATAAGCCATAAAATACAAACATATACTCAACAGTAAAGATTGATTAATGAGGAAAAACGTCTAAGACGTGTCGCGTATGACATTTTAACGATCGGTGTACCCCAAACAGTTTTCACGTCCCATTTCACGCTAGCATTAATTACATCCCACTGCAACTTCTTTCATTTCTTCATGAAACAAAATACGTAACATGCTCTGAAACTCTCGTCACTTGGACGTCCAAATAATTACAAGTTTATGCACTAAGTTTATATATAAATAACTAAAGATACGGTATCATAAGTGATTAAGAATATTATAAAACTGTCAAAATCTATTAATTCATGCATAAATTACATATACGTCATTCTGACGTTACGCGATGTCATGTTACCAAATTAATGTGAAAATAATGACAAAAATTTTTATTTTTATCTTTAACAACCAAAAATTTAACTACACGTGATAATGACGTATAAATTTTTCTACTTGCAAAAAAAAAAAAAGGTTTTACATTCTTGAAAATCTTGTCCACGAGTCACAAAACTCAACAAATTTCAACAAATCTGTGAGTCTATGTAAATCTCAAATTTTGCCATACTAATCTTCAAAAAATTTTGAAAATTGCTAAAAATTCCAATAAATTTCTATAAATTATTAGTCATCGTCACGAATCTTTGTGAATCTTTGTGAAGCTGGTGTCGGACAAACTCAAATGCATCAACGAAATTCATGGGACTTATAAGAATTTTTCAAAGATTGCTGAAGATTTTTGTAAAGATTTGCAGAGATTTTTTTTTTATCAATTTATGAGATTTGCAAAGATTTGTTAAGATTACTTGAGATTTGCAAAGATTTGTTAAGATTACTTGAGATTTGTAAAAATTTGTTGGGATTTTTAATGAATTTTAGAGATGTATGGTAGGTTTTTTTTGCCAAAATAATTGAGATTTACAAAAACTCATAGGGCCAGTTGCACCAATGAAAGTTAAAGTTAACTAGAGTTTAACCAATGTTAAAAGTATTGTTAAACTCAGCTTAAATTTTAACTTTTGTTGGTGCAACTGGGCAATAGAGATTTGCAGGGAATTTTTTTGACTCGTAGAAGAAATTTTCGAAAATGTCCGACCTCTTGGAATCTCATAAATCTATAAAAAAAATTTACAAAAATCTTTATAAATCTGAAAAAATCGTCATAAATCTCCGAAAAAATCATAATAAATCTTTGAAAAATCTAAATAAATCTCTATAAATTGTCAGTCATGATTACAAATCATTCCGAATCTTTACAATAAAATTTCATAAATCTTTGAAAAATCTTCTCAAAACTCATAAATCCCATAAATCTCATCGATACATCGATCCTCCAAGAAAAAAAAAGGCAACAAGTGTCTCGCAACTTCAAACCCCTAAAGACTCCAACAAATCTTTAAAACATCTACGATCTATAACCCATTCACGTCCCATTACATCACGTCACGTCAAAACCCCTAAACCCCACAAACCCAAATAACTTCCATCTGAACGCCTTTATTTCCCAAACAAACCTCACCTGACTTTCTTCACTCCTCATATCTTATCCTATCTTATCTTATCCAATCTTATCCTATTCTATCCTATTCTATCCTATTCTATCCAATCCGTTCACTCGGGTCCCACCACACCGCATCGTCCAATCGATGGTGCCGTGGTAAACAACTCCTTCCCCCACACACCCTATCCACCCCCGCGAGACAAATGGACCCCATCTGCTCGCACCTGCGCCGTCCACCCCCTTCCACCTGTCAATTACTGCGCATGCGCTCCCGCCACTCGCATCCCCCATGGCGCCACCCCTCTGCGGGCGTGCAGCCGCCATCTTGAGTGGCTCGTGGTCCCATCCGCCCCCGCAATAATCGGAAATCGATGCAGTCGACGTCAGGACGAGTGGCCAGTCGACCAGACTACGCCAGCGTCTCGAGAGGCTTCCGACGACCATGCGACACCCTCCTACAACGTCTCAGGTGCGTATCGTACACCCCCGACCCCATTACGTGTTCGTGGAACCCCCGTCACCCCCAACTTCCCCCCATTGATACGTGGAACCGTCCACAGAGGGAGCGAGTGTCTGTCGGTGGACCCTCTGCCCTGTTTCCATTTATCTAGCAGCAGCTTCACAACTTGAAGCTCGATTTTTTAGCTTTTCGACGTGTTTGTGACGTGTTTTTGCGACCACGTCATGATGACGTGTGGGTGAATTTTGTGTTTTGAGTTGCTGTCGATGTGTGGCGGAGTTACAGAAGCGAGTCGGTGTTTCCCTGGTGACCGGAAGTGTTGTGACGTAATTGACTAACGAAGCTATTTATCTTATTTTCGTTTTTTCATCTGGCCACCAGTTGGGAAGAGGAGAGGTAATTTTTTATTTTTTTTTTTATTTGGTTTGTTGTTGTTGAGGTTTGCTGGATTAAAAAGAACGAATGGGAGGAATTAGGTGGGTTGTTAGTTACCCAATTTGACACTAGGGGAGCTTCTTGAAGTTGCTGAATTACAGTAGTTTCTAGCCTATTATTTATCCTAGAGTTTTTATCAATTTTGAGAGAAAAAAATAAAGGAGGGGAAATTGATTTTTATATTCGATGAAATTCGGTCGAAAGGTGTCCGGTTGGTCAGTACCAGGAAGACTAGGGTAATTTTGAAATTACACTTGACATTCAGTGAAAGAAAATGGAGTTCTATAAGTTGGAGTTCAGAAAAAGATAATTTTTAAAATGCAAAATATTCAATACCCTATATTCTTGAATTAATCATTTATTTAATTATTTATTTATTCATTCATTTATATGACAGTGACTTTTTACTTTCATGAAGTTTTTTGATGGCCATTCCCTATGCAAACAACTGATCTGGAATCGGAACGATACGTGGATCCAGTGCTAACCCAACCTTACCTCGACCGATATAAATCCTCCTGCTTGCTTGTTCTAGGGGTTTAGTAAGGCTTACACGCGAATGGACGGTTCATGCGTTTTTCCAGTTCACTTGTGCTAACAGGACTCACAGCTTTAATCTCTGTTTTCGCAACTTTGGCTCGTTTCCTATAAAAACCACAACCAGATTCAGACTGATGGGAAATGGTCGCTAATAGAAAGAATTCCCAAAATTATTACTCAATGGGAGTATGGTCTACTTTAGGTCAAGTTTGTTTCTAGACATATTGCTCAAACAAATGATGCAGATTTTATTATTATACACAAATAAGGGTGTAAATGAGTCTAAAACACCAATTTTACCTATTTTTGCTGTAAAGCTTACATCTTAAAGAAAGATTTTACAACCACTACCACCATTTTGAGTTTAAATGTACACCATTTAGACATTTTTTAGTTACTTTTTGGTGTAAATTTACATCTTAATATGTGTACACCACAGGATATTAGGTGCAAATTGATTCCCTTATTTCTACACACTGTATAATTGAAGACCTGCAATAGCCTAAAAGGCCACTGCCAAAATCGTTCAATACCAAACCATTGAAATAATATCTGTTTGCGTTTCGTGATAGAGAAAAGCCGGTGAATCTCATCAGGTAATGTTTTTTTTCTCTCTCACAGGAGTGTTCTTCATCCAGTGTGGACAGCGAATCGACCGGCGAAGACGAAGAGCCTTTACCTTCGGCCCAAGACACGCCTCTGGCAGATCCCTTCAACTCAGGTGATCTTTATATATACTGTATATATATCCAGCGTGTTTATATATAACAAAAAAAAAAAGCAGAAGGGGAAAAATTGCTTCTGGTCTTGGTGTCCTTATTGATTCCTTGTACGTCATCCAAGCACCCCACCTTGAGTTGTCATGGTAACAGAAGCAGTTGGGGCGACAGTGCTGGAGTAGACTGAACCCCATAGGCAGATGGTAGCATCTTGTTACTGGGGGATTTTGCACTCAGTTGCATATTAATGAGGCCCCCATGAGACCCCCATGGGGGTCAGGAGCACTGGCCTAAGTAGACTGTTGCGCAACTTGTCTCGGGGTATGTGCACTTACATCCGGAAAGAGAGTTGCTTTGGGGTGGAACTGAAATACACCATATTTGTAATGGTTGGTATTGATATTCTATAATGGTGGATTCAGTAAGGCTTAAAACATGATGAGTTACTGTTGTGCAGAGAAATTATTCTATAAGACTTAAAGTTGGGATGAACTACTACATCTGTTTAATGTTTGGCTTACACTAGGCTATAAACTGCTAAAATTAAAGTTTTTAAAGTGTCTAAAGTTGAAGCCATTTTCTAGAAATTTGTACAGTTTACAAATAATGCACTGGACAAACAAGTAGCATTTGTTAGGATTCTTAGGAATCTAATTCTGCATTAAGCTAACAAAAATACTATATTTTAGACTGCGTTGACTTCATAAATCTAATATTTAGTCTCACATCTGAGTTGAAGCCAATTTTAGCCATTTGAATTTGACTGTGGAAACAGAAAACTGAAATGAGATTAAAAAATTAATTTTTCTTGTCATTAGCTCACACTATGATAGAAAACTCTACTGAAAATCTAGATAAAATACCTATAATGCCTAGTCACAGTCATAATAGAAACTAGATGTATCCATTAACCTTTGCCTTTGACGTCATAGGACCGAATTCACAGGATTGGCTGTTTTCTGGTCAACTTACAGGAAGTGGCATCATTCACGAAGGAAAAACCAGACAGAATTCTGTTTTATAAAATATTTTCTGGCATAGTGTGAGCCAAGCTTAAGGTTTCCAGACACTACTATGGTTACAGGCATTCTTGAGTTACTAGGTCAATACAGCAATTATTTTGTAAGGCTTAAAGTTGAGACGAGCTGCTATGTGAGAGAAGTGAAGTTTAAGGTTGCCAGTTATGGCCACAAGACATTACATTACAAAAATCCTTTATTAAATAACAAAATATTACAAAATTTCAAAATATTACTCAATCTTCTTAATAATTATTTGATAACGCTCTAATTAGAGATCAAAGATAAGCAATGCTCTTTGGTCAAGACCTATTCTCTCCTTTGTGCCCATTTACGTGAAAATAGTTTTTGCACTCACTTGTCAGTCAGAAAATATTGCTTGCTGATCTAATTATTCACCAAATGCCATCTAGTGACAAAATTATATTCTAATTATCACATCAACAGGTGGCATTTGCAGAATTATTATATCAGCTGTGTACAATCGGTTAATGTTATTCGGGAATATTTTCTGACCGAGTGCAAGAACTATATTTACAAACGAAAGACCAATGGGCTTCGAGCTATAGTTAGAGTTTTAAAGTTTTGACGTGTTGTTTATGTCTTTTGAAGTGTGGTTATTTCTTGTGTTGGCAACACGTATGTTTGCCTTGTAATTAGGGAGAATTTTGTTTGCAATTAGTGAACGGAAAATTGGAAAATTTCATTTGTAGTTGAAAGGGTCAGAATGCTGGAAGATGAGGGGAGGAATTATGATTAAGGTCAGTAGTGGATAATAAGGCCATTTGCAATCTGTCGCTAGAATAAAAATTTAAGGTAACTGAGATGAGAGGAAGTGAGGCTTAAAGTTGCCATCGGCTATAGTGGTTCAAGATGAAGAGTCATGAAAATGACTGCTACTTAAACTAGTGTTAAACTATGAAACTACACGTCAGGTGTTTCAATAATTAATAATTGTACAACCTACATGTATTAACAAAGTATTGTTAGTACAAAGATGGTTTCTGGTGAAATAATAAACCAAATTAAAAGGAAGAGATAAGAGGTTATTAGGGAGCTCAACTTGATAAAGCTTTATTGAAAGTAGCCATATTGTTTAAGAATGATTATGCAACACAGAAGTTCATTTTATGTTGTTTTTCAATTATGTTTGGATGATTAACCTAAACTATTGTTATTCTAGCTCCGGAGACACCGAAGATGCATTCTTCGGGCACCGATGCAGTCAATGGTAGTCATCTTGCATCAGAACATTCTTATGACAAACCGGTCGCGACCGTCAAAAGCAGCACTTCTGAACCGGTGACTCCATGGCAGGCAAGCCCAGCTCCTGTGAATATGTCGAAAAATGGCGACTCCAGAGATCAGGTTGCAGATGTTCGAAGTCTTCAAGACCATACATATGATGAAAGCGTGGTAGAACAAGTGATTATATTGAGAGTTAATAATGATAGAAATGTGAGATGTCGCAATCTAGTGGCAAGATGTGCATTAAGCATGCGCAAAATTGTAAAATCAAGAATATATTTAACTTACAATTAGACTTGTTTTAATTATACAATGTTAAGTTTTATCACTAGGGGGCGCGAGTAATAATTTTAGTATCAAGAATTGCCACTGTTATTTAGTGAGTCGCCACCAACGAATACTTGAGGTTTTGTAAAGAGTGGTGTGATGTCACACTTCTAGCTTTATTTACTTGAGACTACTCATTAATTGTAGATAAGTAAATTATTTTTATACTTTTTACTAGAATCAATGCAATGGTCGTTTTACTCGCGAGTCAACGGCAACTCCCCAAGATTTATCCAGCGGTATAAAAGATGAAGATGACGACGAAGATGATGAAAATGAAGACAGACTCGACTGCCACAAATACGATCCAGAACGACTCAAAGCGTTTAATGTAAGTATTTTTTGAATTTTTATGATAAAAAAAAAAAACGCAAGGAATACAAAAAACTATTTTCTTAGATGTTTGTGCGATTGTTTGTCGATGAAAATTTGGACCGCATGGTGCCGATTTCCAAACAACCTCGAGAGAAAATTCAAGCTATCATCGACTCGTGTAATCGACAGTTTCCAGAATTCGCAGAACGGGCTAGGAAGAGGATCAGAACTTATCTCAAGTCTTGTCGGAGGACTAAACGTACTCGGGATCACACCGGATGGGATCTTGTAAGTTGTGCAGTTTATGTGAAAAAAAGTTACCGTACTTGAAATTTTTTTTTTTTTTTTAAGGTGAGACCAACTCTTCCACATCTAACATCAGCAATGGCTGAACAGATATTAGCTTCTGCTTGTGAGAATGAAAGTAACAATGCTAAGAGAATGAGATTAGGTTTAGAGCCTATTAGTGCTAGTGGCCAAAATCTTCAGGTAATTTGTGGTTGTGAAGTGTTGAGGGTGATTTTACTGACTTGTGAGTTTCAATCACAATGCAGTCATAAATTTTTTTTAATTAATTTTTTTTATTTTTTTAATTACAAATAATACGGTATATTAATTATTAAAAGGCCTCAAATATATTTAAGAATCAAGTGCATTAAAATGTCTTTATTATAGAGAAATTTTTATTGAAATTTTAAAAAATGGTAAAAAGAATTTTTTTTTTACGCTGTCATGCTGCCGTAATAAGTACGATAGATTTAGCGCGATGCATTGTGGGCTGTAAGTAAGTGGATTTTTGCAGTAACTTACAACTTGTACAACTTGTAGGCTAAAGCTTACGACTAGCCAATCGAGAGCCAAGACCCGAACCATGTGACCAAAAATGTCTTCGTTTTCGCTTCAATGGACATTTTGTCTTTGACCTTCGAATATTCGCAACTCCTCAACCAATTTAAAAGAAACTATACCGTAGCTTATTTAATTTCTTTCATGATAAGGTCATACTTTTTGAAATTTGGTTACCGTATGTAGATGGCTAGAAACTAACCCGGAAGATTTATACTTTCTTCATACCGATAACCTAAAATCCCAAACCCTCACTCACCGAACCATTTGTGCCCACAGGGAGTGGACAAAGAAAACAGCGGAGAAAGAGCACGTGCCGAACCATTGGAATGCGGGAGCCGATTGCAGTCTCCTGCAAGACCGACGTCGACGTCGACCGGCACTCTTCCCCTGCCACAGACAACTCCCCAGCTGAACGGGGCTTTGATGTCGGCGGCGGCTGCGACGCCAGCGTTCCGGACGTCGGCCTCGGTTTCGGCGTCGGTGACTTTGCAGCCAGCACCAACTGACGCTCCGCCTACGAACGGTATGCAGTCGCAGATTCTCCGAAGCTACCTGCAAAGTTCGTATTAACTGTGGGGGTTCCTTTGCTTAACTTTGCAACTGGCATGCTTTTGTTGCATGATCCTTTTCAGTTATTCTCACTGTCAGGTAGTTTTTGAGATTTGAATATTAATTTTTTTATATTTTATATGGGATACAGAAAAGAAACAACTGAATTTTGTTGTTTCTGTAATTCACTGTGTTGATGCTGTTTGATTTATAAACTGTGTGCCACTTTTATAAGCATGTTTTAAAGTGATTATAATTAATAGAGACTTTGAAGAAAATTGACATACAGTGTTACGTATATACTATAATGTAAAAATTATAAATTTTATGTTTAACTTGAATGAATTTTGTAAGTTAAAAATATAAAACCAAGTTGTTGCTTACGTTTCTGCTAAGTCTCTAAGTAATAATAGTCATAATAATAGACTTTGCGGAAATTTACATATAACGTATAGTATAACGTATAAATTATAAATTGTGTGTTTGTGTTGAGTTTTGTAATTTATAAATATAAAACCGATTGTTGAACTTATGTTTAACATGTAATTTATAATTTATACGTTATAGTATATGTACGTCACTTGTCAATTTTCCCCAAAGTCACTAATGTTTTAACAGGTAATTTTAATTATATTCATAATTAAGCTTTATCCAGCTAAATCTAAGCTTATACAATCCTGCTGGAGAAGTCTGTGGATAATCTGCAATTAAAAATGAATGACTGCGGTTCGTTTTTAATTATATTTTATACATGAAATCCAGAATTGGCATTTGTAGATTGGAATTGTTTTGGTAAATTTACATGAGTTTTAAACTCTCAAAAATTTGTTAAAGTAACTTTCAGTAGATGAGTTCAATTTCAAAAATTAAGTGACTTAAATCACTGAAAAATTTCATTTTTTTTTCTTTGAAATGTCTTTTTTTTTTGTCTGAGAATCTGGCAATATTATTTTCGATAAAGTGAAAAAAGTCATTACCACTAAAGTGGTAAACAGCTTTAATTGACTTTAAGGATGCTCAGACTGAAGTGACTTATTTGAGACGCTTGAAATAAAATGGCTGTCCACTCACCGATCTAACTTGTAATTTACACTGGTGAAAACAACTATTTTGATGAATTTTTCTAAACTTTGGACTACTATTGTGCACTATTTACTGTAGTTTGTAGATATATGTGTTCAATAATCTGGGTACAGTGATACATAATTTATTTTTTAGTTGAAGTATGTCATTAACTTGAGCTGAAAACTTATGCACATGTTTAATTATAGCTCGATTATTGGATATATTGCTTGATTTAATTTTTCTATTTTTGAAAAAATGGAATTTAAAATAAAATAAATTAAATGTGAGAGAATACCAACTAAATTGCAATACGGTATCTGATCTGTTATGAGTTCCTGAAAATAGTTTAAAGTGATAAGTGATAAGAAGTGTAGAATTTTGAAAAGCTGAAAGATCAACAAATAAAAAAATAAATAATTTTATACTTTTTCTCGTTTCAAGTGGAAACGAGAAAAAGTATAAAATTATTTATTTATAATAAAACAAATTAAGTAAATTTCATTCTTTAAAAAATATCAGTTTAAATCAGCACATTATCTACAGAATTTTTCAGCTGAATATTATATTTAATTTTTTTTAATAATAAAATAATAATAATAATTTCTTTCTATTTTTCCAGGACCGACCGACTTAACCGTTAAGAAATCAACCGGAGGAGCAACAAAGTGCAATCTTAATCCTAGTGAAGTTTTAGCAGTGAAACAGCTGATAGCTGGCTACAGAGAATCAGCAGCATTTCTAATCCGATCAGCAGACGAATTAGAACAACTTTTACTTCAGCAGAATTGAGATATTCATCTATCGGTGGACGGCGAATCGGTTTATTTGCTTCTTGCGTAAAAGATTTTGTGCATATCAAAAAATAAAAGGAAAGGAAAAAAAAAAAAAAAGACCTAGTCAATTATTTAAAATAAAATCAGAAAATCAAAGATAATTTTGTTCGTATGAGTATTTTGTGCAATTTTCATGTTTGGTGTAATGTTTGTACATAACCTTTATGACTGTTTCAATTTCAAATGTTCATTTCTTTCATCTTTTTATCTTCAATCCCTTTTCATATTTTTTTCCATTTCAAATAAAACATCTTGTTTAACATGACAAACGTTTTGCCTTTATTTATATCTCTACATTAAAAAAAAAAAAATCATAATTTTAAATTCCCCGCGCAGCCAACGCCCAAACCAATTTAACTTTCTTTATTCACCACCAGATGTCACCACCTCACACATCCTGCGTTGCTCTACTAAACCGCATCTCAACTTCAAAAGAAACGGAAGCCAACCCCTTACAGCATTTTTTTTTACTCTAAACCGTCGGGATGACAAGTGAAGAAGTAGATAATTACTTTTTTAAATTTTTATCATTCCATCTTCAGTTTTCACACGGACCGAACGCTGTAATGGAGTTCGCAACGCTTGTCTCGACTCAGTGACTGAACAAAGAGTGTTTTATCACTAAAACAAGTGATGCAGGCCCAAAACAACTTTAATTAATCCTGGATTTATCTAATAACCCCATATATTTCACTGGAAAATGGGTTATTTTACTGGAAGATGTTTTGTTTTGGGTGTTTGTGTGTTGCAGTTGGTGAGTTTTGGTGTTTTAATTTGATTTTTGTTTTAATTAATTTTGAAAAGTGTTCTAAGAGTGTAGTAACCCTGTGGGAGTCTTTGGATAAGTTTTCTCAAGTTTGTTTAGTGTAATGTTGTATTGTTTTTGAGGGTATTTGGGTGTGGAAATGGGAGATTTGATGTTTAGGGGTTTTTTATTTAATGGTTTGTTGTTGTCATGGTTACTGAGTTGTGAATGTAAACATTGATTTTTTTGTTTTTTGTGTTTTTGCAGGTTGCAACTACTGAAAGACAGATTTTTGACTTTATGGGATACATGTGGGCACCTATTATTGCCAATTTTTTACAACTTGTGTTTGTGATTTTTGGGTTTTTTGGGACTTATCAATTTAGACCAAAGTATTTAATAATGGTAAGGAAAAATAAGAAAAAAAGTGATTTTATTGTAACCAAAATTAAACAAAAAAAGAAGAATTTTCGGCATTATAAATGAATTTTTATTTCCAAAAATTTTAATTTTGGTTCAAAATATTAATTTTCTTCCAAATATTTAATTTTTTCATAAATTGTAGTTTTTAAATACTCAAAAAATTAAATATTTCAAAACATTTAATTTTTTTTAACATTTTAAAATTACTTAAAACTGAATTTTACAATTAATTTTAAACGTTACCATAACTTATCAGTTATTTTTAATCTTACATCTCATCACCATCAGATAAACAATAAAATAACTTCCATAATCTTTCAACCTCAATTTTCACTTTACTTATCACACTTTATCTTAATCTTTATACTTTACAGTACATAACATGGACTGTGATATGGCTGACATGGAATATTTTTATGATATGTATCTACCTTGAAGTTGGCTCTCTTAAAAAGGTAAATAAATAAAAAAATCCACAAAAATAAAATTAATAATTTTCAATTTTCAATTTCTTTTAGGAAAACAGTATATTGAACTTAGGAACTGGAAGTAGAAGTTGGTGGGAAGTAAATGGCATGGGCTGCAATCCTAAATACAATGCATCATCATTCACCGAAGACGGTCTAAAGAAACCTTTTGGCACCGAAGGTTGTTTGCTGAACTACGAATACGTAGAAGTCGTTCAAGCTGGCACGCAAATTGCTTTAGGGGTATAAATAAAATAATTGGTGATATTTAGAGCCTGGATAAATGTCTACGTGCATAAAAAATATTTAGGGCTTAAAAAGCTGATTTTGAAGAAAATGCATAAATTAATATTTCTGGAGCAAAATGGATAAATGTGTTATGTTGCATGTTTATGTGTATAAAATTTAATTTATTTTTGCATAAATTTCCAGGCTCCATTTGTTATTTTATGCACTAATAATTTTTTTATTTATTTTATTTTTTTTTTTAGTTAATCGGGTTAATTGGAGCTTGTTGTTTGGTGCAGTCATTTACACAAGAAGATGATAGTTGTAAGTATTTGTGTAATATGTGAGTGTTGGTGATTTGATGTAAGTATTAAATAGTTGAGTTATATTTTTAATTTTATTTGTGACAAAAATTTTGTTATTTTTTTGTGAAATTTAGTTTGCTCTGATAATTATTTATTTTTGTTGAACTTTGTTTAGTTTTTTTAGCCCTCACAAGTCAGTTTAATTGTCTTATTTTCCCACAACTAATTTTAGCAGTTCATTTTCATTATTAAATTAGAGGTGACAGGTTCAGATCTGCAGTGGTCACAGCTATTTTTAAATTGAATATAATATATAGTTCCTGCTTGGAGTAGATGATAAAGAAGAGTGAAAATATTTGCCAATAAGGCTAATGACAATGACCATTTTAAAAAAGTCTTTAGCCTTGAATATTTTTGGAGCCATGGCTGTGACTTTGAGAGAAATATAGCAATAAGGGCCAAGGCCATTCACAAACTCAGTTTCATTGACATCAAAGTTCACTCAAATTTTGTAGGTCTCTTTCTAGCTTGATAGATGGTAGGTCCTGAATCATCTTAAATCTACTACTGTAATACTTGATACTATATTCACAAATATTCATAATTTTTATCTCTAGTTTTCTAGACTAGGAAATAACAAATACAATAACTTTTATTAAACATTCTCTAATCTGAAAAGCTCTCATTACTAGACAAGTTGTGAGAGATCCATGTTATTATTGGTTTTGATTTTAGACAAATGTGATTTTGTTTGGAACAACATAAAATTCCCACATAAAAATATCATATATTTACAATATGCAGCAGAAAATATATTTAAATATATTAGAAATATAGGAAAATTGGGACTATTAATAACACAAAAGAATATGTTTAATACACATTTAAAGTATTTCTAAAATATATTTTGTAAATCATATATTTTGTATATATTTTAAATATTTTCCAAATATAAATCACCAACATACATTTTTGGGAAAAATATGCTCATATAATATGAATTTATATTTTCTGTCATATATTACAAATATACGTGTATTTGTCAAATATTTACAGTATATAACATTCTGGATGTCGATTAGATTTTTGCAAATTTGATCTGGTTCGATAAAATATGATTTTTTTTAAAAAACAAATTTTCATACAAAGCTTTTCATACAAATATTATATTTTAAATGTGTCTCGTACATGGCATATATTGTATGTGGGTATATAAGTCACACACTATAAATGTACTAGAAATATACATTTTATAAATACATTGTCTGACATTTATTTAAATGTTAAGTGATACATACTGATAAAATATATATTTTTAAAAATGTGCATTTATATTACAGAAATATGTTTTTAGGCTAATTGTTGTACGTTGACATATATTAAAAATATATAAAGTTTCAGATATTGCAAATATATTTAAAACACCTTTCGATAAAAGTGACAAACACTTTACAAAATGGCATCTTACAATTACCCTTTATGTTTTATGGTGTGATACCAGCTTAGTGTCCAGGTTAGAGAATGTTTAATGTGTGCTTCTGTGTATACGTGGTTAACTAATCTCTTATAAGTAAAACAACTAACCAAACTA
>JAQFZP010000506.1:0-33786 GCA_034695745.1 Geophilus truncorum
CGTCCAAATGTATCAAATGATCAATGTGACCATCTTCTAGCCAAAACTCTAATCCTTTAATATTCTAAAAAAAAAAAAAAAATAAATAAAAAAATCATAATTTAATTTTTCTTTACAAAAAATATATTGTTTGGATGAATTCAGTTTTACTGTAGTTTTATTTAATTGAATGAAGTAAATATTAGTTACACTTCTTGCCAATATTCAGCAGCATCTCACATGGCATTATTTTCATTTTATTAAAACTTATACTTCTATATTGGCAATGCCCTCTGTAATACGAGTACAGGAGGTCTTGCATAGTACTACCGTACTTCTGGTACTATCGTATCACTTACTTTTAGTTTGGAGGCACAAATATT
Organism: Geophilus truncorum; assembly: GCA_034695745.1. NCBI lineage: Eukaryota > Metazoa > Arthropoda > Chilopoda > Geophilomorpha > Geophilidae > Geophilus > Geophilus truncorum. The sequence continues at coordinate 363 of JAQFZP010000506.1, forward strand.
AAAAAAGAAATCCAGTTTGGAATCATCGTTCTCGGGAACAAACATTATTTTTTTCGTCTTTTCTGTCATTAGAATCGCTAAATGTTCGACGTGGGGGAAATTAGAAACCATTTCCACTTCAGACATTTTAATCATTATTACTAATATTTCGTCTAGAAGATCGTTAGCTAGGAAATAAATGAAAATGATTTATTATTTCAAAGATGTATTGCAAGACTTACATAGAATTTTGAAATAATCTGCTAACTTTCGAATTTGAATTTCTGCTTCCACCAAATCATCACTGCATCGCCATTCTAAAAGCATCGAACAAATTGAAAAAATTGCTCTAGATTTTAATGTGCGGCGTAATGTATCAATATTCATATCCACATCCATTTTATAAAAATTAAAATCAGAAATTTAACGTTTTGCTTTAAGAAGATCTTGAATTTAAATGAAAAATAAAGAATTGTTGAATTTATAACAATATTTTTTTAATAAACGAAAGTTTAAAACAATAACATACATATTATTATCACATGTAACCCAAAATGCAAACAATACAACGCGGCATCTTCGATAAACGACAGCATAAAAAGCCAAGTTCTCAACAGAAATCCTCCAAATCGACAGCAACTATGCATACAAAAAAAACTAAGAGAATGGTAATTATAATACCTAACAAGAATATTTTTTATTTTTGATTTGTTGAGACAATAGGAAATTACGAAAATATTATCAAGCTAAAACCTTTGAAAAACATTTCCAATATGAAGCAACTAAAAATTAAATATTAAAGGTTTGTTTTAATAATGAATTTTTGTTTTTAATTTAACCTCAAAGACAGTGAAATTTGTGTATGATTTAAGTTATTTTATGTGTATTCTTTTTATTTACACTTCTTGAATTTTTTAGAACGGGAAAGAAAAGCGAATACATCATCGATGTGAATAAATAGTTGACTCTGATTCTCAATAGATGTCGCTGCTCAAAATGACGACCGATTAAAAGTTTCTATGGATTATGACAGTCAACGATCACACGAACTCAATGTTGTTGTGGTGGGTAATATTCCAATCTGTGACATTATAATGGCTTTAACAATCGGACAAATTTATTAAGTTAAAATTTTTTTTAGAAGTTTGACGAAACGTTTAACGAAATAAAAATCAATTTTCAATCAAAATCTTTTCCTCCCACATAATTTCATCAGGTGTTTGTAAAAACACAACCTGTTATTTAACTTCGTGTTAAAATCATCACTCAATTTAAACTCGACTTGAACGAAATGAAGCTGAAGGAATTGTTGTTTATTCCATCAATTTTTCTCTCACTTTCTCCCTCAGTTTGTGAAATAAGTTTCTCTCCAGCTGCGCATGACAGATTTGTCTTTAAACTTGACATTTATGAAGAAGAATGCTTCTTTGATCGAGTTGATCTTGACATGGCAGTTTTTTTCAGGTTTTCAGTCGTTGATGGTGGATTTTTAGATGTTGATTTCAAGGTATTGGCAAAAAATCAGTTATAAATAAATAAATTAATTATTCATTTTTTTTATTCAAAAAATTGTAGTATACATTTCCTAATGGTACAGTTGTTGAAATGGAAAAGATGACTGAGTTTTTGCTGCATTTTAACACAACTGATGGTTCTGGTATTTTCACTTATTGTTTTGGTAACGTAATGTCAAGTTTGAAACGTAAAATGATTCAAGTGACGTATGTTACGTTTCCTAGAAGCGGGTGTAAAAATTGTATGTTTTAATTATATTGTATTACATAGAAATTAATTCTTTTGATTTTTAAATATTTTTATTTTTTAGGTGTGTTAATGGGACGAGTTTTAGTTGGAAATAATACCATTGAAAGTATGATTAGTGATTTATCTTCTGGATTATTGAATGTTAAAGCAGTTAATTATGCGTTATTGGGTGAAAAGAGACTTCATTATACAAGTATAGTAAATGTTTATTTTTGGGTGTTTTTAAAGTTTGAAAATTATTTTTTTAATTTTTAGTCATGGAAAATACAAATAAGTGGCTTCTCTGGTGGACGATTTTTGAAGTTTTTATTTTGTTTCTACTTACAATTTGGAACGTATATTACATTAAGAAATGTTTCGAAATTAAACGTTTAATTTAGAATTTTAGTGCAATATTTCATCACTAGCTAGATGGCATAAAATTCATACAATTCCTCAAACGATGCATCTAATAAAATCATTTTTATTTAAAGAAATTTAAAAAATAATGATTGTGAAAAAGTTAAATGTTCAAAAGGATCAGTCGTCATCTACAAAGTGGAAATGTTCAATGCGTAATTTAAGATCGACATTGTTCCTTTTTGCTTCTTGTTGGAAAGAAAACTGATTAAAGTGACGTGTGATTACTCCACTTGTAAACTGTGTTACATCCAACTTAACCAGTGACGGAATCTTGAGTAATTCCTCGACCCCGTACGGATCCAAATTGTCACTGTAGTCGATTTTCAAATATTCTAATTTCTTATTGCGCAATGTCTTCCACAACCAGTGGGCCACAAAATTGGTCAATTTGCAACGCTTCAAGCGTAATTTCTTCAAATTTGGACACATGTCTAGGATCGTTAAAAAGTGTCCGTTTGACGTCCAAACGTCGTTTTCGTCTTCCAGAGTTAAATGTGTCAAAGTCAGAAAATTTGAATCTTCCAGTGAAACGTCTTGTTGATTTTCTTCGCTCAGTTCAATGTCGAGCAAATCCGTGCAAATTTTTAGATTTGTCAGTTTTTTGAATTTTGTCAATAAGTATAAAGTTTTTGTCGTGTAAATCATGGCATAGAAGTGAATTTCCGTAATTTCTGGACATACAGCGATGACTATTTGGAGTTCTTCGTTGGTCAAACCCGTAATATTGTTGCAGAAGCTTATGGCACGCAGCTTGAATTTCCTTTGGAGCATTTCGGGTGTAAGTGCAAGAAGCCAATACGAATTCTGAAAAAACCCAAAGTTCTCGAGAAGTGGTAGTGACTGCAATACGGTGCGAACAGATGTGATGGGTAGTGGTATGACACCTAAGTTTAAAACGACAAGAGTTTGCCTAGCTTTGGATTCTGGACAACAGAGTGCGTTTAGTTTCGCTTCCGAAGTGTTGTCGGGCAGCTTCAGGCTTTCGAAAGGGAATTGTGCCAATATGGAGAAAACGTTGTCTTCGATTGGGAATTCAGTGATCGAGAAATCGAAATGCTTCAAGTTTGGTAATTTATCTAATATTTTTCGACACAGATTGTCGTCCAAATGTATATAATGATCATGGTCATCGTTATTGTCGTTTAGCCAAAATTCTAATTTTTCAATATACTAAAAAATAAAGAAAAATCAGATATTAATACATATAATTTATTTTTCTTATTACAAAAATATTGTCTGTAAATGCTGTTTTATATTTAATAGAAAACGTATAATTTTGATTTTAAATGATTTCTACAGTAGTTTTACACAGCATTTAACAAGAAAACATTAATTTCCATTTTAGTAACAAAGCCATCTGTAAAGTAGTATAACTTGGAAGGTTTTGCTACCGAATGTATCACTCACTCTTAATTTGTCGGCACAAAAATTGAAAAATAAATCCATTTTAGATTCATCATTTTCTGGGGTAAACATCAATTTCCTCGTCGATTCTGTTACCAAAATCGCCAAATGCTCGGCGTGCGGATAATTGATATCAACATATTGTTCTTCACTTATCTTAATAATGTTTTCTAATACTTCGTTTCGGAGATCTTTAGCTGGTAAATAAATGAAAATGAAATTCTATTTCAAAGACGTATTGCAAGACTTACATAGGATTTTGAAATAATCCGCTAACTTTCGAATTTGGTCTTCAGCTTCTGCCAAATCATTACTGCATCGCCATTCTAAAAGCATTAAAGAAATCGAACATTTTGCCGTACATTTTAATGTACTGGTATCCATTTCATGAAAATTAAAATATGAAATTTCGCGTGTTGCTTTAAAAGCAGGTCCTGAATTTAAATGAACAATTGTTGAATTGTTAAGTTTATAACAATTATTTTTTAATAAACGAAATAATTGAGTTGCGTAATTTCAGCGATAATTAAACTTTTCAAAATTCTCGCGGGCTCTTTTATTGATTTTCCTGCTTCCCACAAGACTGAGCTCGTGGCTCGAAATCAAAAATGGATTCCACTGGTGCTTTTATCCGATTAATATCATCAAAAATAAGTTTATTATTAAAATCGGTAACTTTACAACACATGCAAGTCTCATCACGAAAACATACATTATCACATATAAGATCTTGAAGTCGTCGTAATGGCAGAAAAGCACCGAGCGCCTTCAAAATAAACAGATCTAATTCAGTTCAGCTTTGGTAAAGAACGGCATGAACGAGATTAAGAAACAACCTTTCTTCTCTTCCAGAACGACAAGTGGACATTCGACGCGACACGAGACTGTAAAATAAATTATTTTAAAAATTAATAATTAGTTAAATATTTTTAATTTATAGGCGATTCTCCAGTCATTTTCGAACTGGCTAGCGACAAAGATGTGCGAGTAACTTTGACGATAATTCGAAAAAGATGACGGACCCAAAGAGAACTTCTCCGTATTACTGAAAGTGCGTTCGGTGGGAACCATTTGCCGTTCATTGGATTCACGTACTTCAAAAATTATCAATGAGACTTATTTGTGGACAAAACAAGTTAAAACAAAATTTCTCATTGTTTAATTTATTTTTAGAATACTCGACAGGACTGCGATCGAAAACGACGAAATTAATATATTATTTTATAAATAATAACAAATTTTATTTGTAAAAAAAAAATTATATCGTTATTATTAACAGGTGTATGACATAAATTGCGCAGCAATACGCAGTAAACTCATGAATGAAACGAAATAACCAAAATTTTTATCAAACATGAATCTTCGACCGACGTCCGAAAAGTGGTGCACGTTCTGGAGGAAAAGAAAATATGCTAATCAGCGAAAGGGAATCCAAATACTGTTCTCACTCAGCTGGACATCTTGGTGAAGCAGGAATCGGAAATTAAAAACGAAAACCGCGAATTTGAGAGAATAATCGTGATGCTGAAAAACGAAGTGATCGATGGAAATCAATCGCAAGTGCGAATTAGAAATGGAATCGTGACGAATGGTCGAATCGAAAATGCAAAAAATAAAATTAAAATTAGAAATGGAGATAAACAGACGAGTTCAAATGACCGCGTCCAATCAACAATCGATGGACAAACTGACCGCTCTTGATTGCCATGTGAAAGAACTGACCAACAAGTTGAAACAGGAAGCGGAAACGGCCAAGTGATTTGTGTTTTGGTTTATTGAATGTTAAAGCAGTTAAGTATACGTTATTTGGCACATTTATTACATAAAGAAATGTTTCGATACAAAACGCTTACTTTAAAATTTTACTGTGTAATTTGGTTTTCTAATTCATCAGTAGATGGCATAAAATTTATTATGAAGCATCAAAAGATGCACCTAATAAAGTTATTTTTACTTAAGAAAATTTAAAAAATAATGATTGCGAAAAAGTTAAATGTTCAAAAGGATCAATCATCACCTTCAAAGTGGAAATGTTTAATGCGTAATTTAAGATCAACATTGTTCCTTTTTGCTTCTTGTTCTAAAGAAAACTGATTAAAGTGACGTGTGATCACTCCACTTGTCAGCTGCGTTACATCCAACTTGACCAGTGACGGAATCCTCAGTAATTCCTCGACCCCGTACGGATCCAAATTGTCACTGTAGTCGATTTTCAAATATTCTAATTTCTTATTGCGCAAAGTCTTCCACAACCAGTGAGCCACACGATTGGTCAATTGGCAATCCTTTAATTTTAATTTCTTCAAATTCGGACACATGTCGAGGACCATTAAAAATTGTCCACTGGACGTCCAAAAGTCTTCTCGGTCTTGCAGAGTTAATTGTGTCAAAATCGGAAAATGTGAATCGTCTAGTGAAAAGGGTCGTTCGTTTTCTACGACTCGAAGTACAGGTACGAGTTCATCCATGCAAATTTCCAGATTTGTCAGTTTTTTGAATTTTGTTAATAAGTACAGAGTTTTTTTCGTGTAAATCGGGGCGTTGAAGTGAATTTCTGTAATTTCTGGACATACATCGATGGCTGTTTGGAGTTCAGCGTTGGTCAAATTCGAAGACTTGTTCCAAAAGCTTATGGCACGCAACTTGAATTTCCTTTGGAACATTTCGGGACTGAGTTCAAGAAGCCAATCCGAATCCTGATGGAACCCCAAATGTTCGACTAGTGGCAGTGACTGCAATACGGTGAGAACACATGTATTGGGCAGTCGTACGTCATCTAAGTTCAAAACGACAAGAGTTTGCCTCAGTTTGGATTCTGGACAACAGAGTGCGTTTAGTTCCGTTTCCGAAGTGTTGCTGGGCAGTGTCAGGCTTTCGAAAGGGAACTGTGCCAATATGGGGAAAACGTTGTCTTCGTCCGAGAAAGGACCGATTGTCGAGAAATCGAAATGCTTCAAGTTTGGTAATTTTTCTAAAATTTTTCGACACAGATTATCGTCCAAATGTATAACATGATTCCAATAATTAATGTAACCATCGTCATTGACTTCTAAATCGTGATTGTCGTTTATCCAAAACTCTAATTCCTCAATATTCTAAAAAATAAAGAAAAACCAGATAATAATATAATTAATTTTTCTTATTACAAAAATATTGTCTGTGAATGCTGATTTTTACTTAGTAGAAAACCTATAATTTTGATTTTAAATAATTTCAGCACTAGTTTTACGCAAACATTAACTGAATAAAGCAAAACATTAGTCTTACACTTCTTGACACTAGGTCATAGCATTTCACAAGTAAACATTAATTTCCATTTTAGACAGAAGGTTTTGCTACCGAATGTATCACTCACTTTTAATTTCTCCGTACAAAAATTGAAAAATAAATCCCTTTTAGATTCATCCTTCTCTGGGGTAAAAATCAGTTTCTTCGTCGATTCTGTTACCAAAATCGCCAAATGTTCTGCGTGCGGATATTTTACAAGAGATCGTTCTTCAATCAGATTATAAATAATGTTTTCTAATATTTCGTTTCGAAGATCTTTAGCTGGGAAATAGAAATGAAAATAAAATACTAAATTAAAGATATATTGCAAGACTTACACAGGATTTCGAAATAATCTGCTCCCTTTTGAATTTGAATTCCAGCTTCAACCAAATCATCACTGCAACGCCATTCTAAGAACGTGTTAGAAATAAAATTAATTGCTGTACATTTTAACGAATCCATTTCATAAAAATTAAGATATGAAATTTCGCATGTTGATTTACAAAGATCCTAAATTTAAATGAACAATTGTTGAATTGTTAAATTTATAACAATATTTTTTAATAAACGAAATAATTAAGTTGCGCAATCTCAGCAAAAATTAAAGTTTTCGTGGGTTCTTTTATTGATTTTCTTGTTGTCCGCAAGAGTGAGCTAGTGGCTCGATATATCAAAAATGGTCTCCACTGGTCCTAGTTTTAACCGAATAATATCATCAAAAATAAGTTTATTATCAAATCGGCAATTTTACAACAAATGTAAGTCTCATAAAACTATCACATAAAACAAATACCGGTACATAATCACATATACCGGTAACTCTTTAGGTCATCGTAGTGCCAGCAACGCAACGAGCGAATTCGATAAACCCAAGAGTGAAAACGACAACATAAACAGAAAACAGCCAAGTTCACAACAGAAATCCTCGAAACGTAATAACAGAAATGTTTATCGAATAGGAATCTTCGATCGACGTTCGAAAGTTGGTGCACCCTAGGAGAAACCGCTGAGCAAAGAGAAGACGATAACCAATGAAACGGAAGTCAAATACTGTTCTCACTCAGCTGGACATTTTTATGATGAAACAGGAATCGGAAATCAGAGACGAAAACTGCGAGTTCGAGAAGAAAAATGCGATGCTGAAACACGAGGTGATCGAAGGAAATCAATCGCAAATGTGAATTAGAAATGGACACGCGTCGAAAAATTGAATCGAAAATGCAAAAGAGACTTCATTATACATTTATACAAGTAAATGTTTATTTTTGCGTGTTTATTTAAAGTTTGAAAATTATTTTTTTTAATTTTTAATCACGGAAAATATAAATAAGTGGCTTTTCTGGTGGACTATTTTTGAAGTTTTTTATTTTGTTTGCCACATTTATTACATAAAGAAGTGTTTCAAAATGAATCGTTTAATTTAAAATTTTAGTTGTGTAATTTGATTTTCAAATTCATCACTAGATGGCATAAAATGATCCCGGGCCACTGATTTCCACGCCGTCACGTGGCCATTAGGTGGCGCTGATAAGCAATTTTACCTCATCTAGTTTGAATGTTTAACACCAGACTGCGCGCGCTGATTTCAATTTTAGTTTAGTTTAGTTTGCATTTTAAAGAACTTTTTTTTAAATATTTGTAGCGAAAATATTTTTTAATTTTTAAAAATATTGAGGTGTGAGAATGAAAATGTTAATTTTCAGCTGTAGATGTAGAGTGCAGCGCAACTCTTGATTCAGATTCAGTCCTCTTATCCTTGCTTCAGTCAGCCATTGTGGCGCGCATTGTAAATGAGGAATTCTTTAACAGGTCACGAGGTCAGTTACTTTTGCGTCTCAACTAATCGCTAACCCCCTTTTTAGACCTCTCACAACACGTAAAGCACACTCTTATCTCTCTAAAAACCTACCCAAACACTTAGAAAATGCGTGTTCACTTCGTAAACGCAACAATGATCGTTAGGCCTAAAATTATAAACCGAAATTTTATTTTTCTAAAAACAGGGAACAAGTACCGAGCAGGATAACGGATTCAGCGATAAACAGAAAAAGCTGCTGAAACAGGTGTAATACTGTATCATCAAAAACAAGTTTATTATTATTATCAAATCGGTAACTTTACAACCCTTTAGGTCGTCGTAATGTCAACAAAGCAACAAGCGATCTAATTTAGCGTTTGGTAATGAATGGCATCGACGAGATTAATCGACGGGAATAATAGCATTGAAAATATGATTAGTGATTTAACTTCTGGTTTATTGAATGTAACAGAAGTTAAATACTATATGTTCAAAAGTGGATATCATCATCATCATCATCATCATCATCATCATCGTCATTATAAATGCTTAATTTAAGATGAACATTGTTCTTATTTGCTTTTTGTTGCAACGAAAACTCATTAAAGTGACTTGTGACCACTCTACTTGTCATCTGCGATACATTCAACTCAACCAGTGACGGAATCTTGAGTAATTCCTCGACCCCGTACGGATCCAAATCTTCACTATATTCGATTTTCAAATATTCTAATTTCTTATTACTCATGGTCTTTCGTAACCAGTGGGCTACACGATTGGTCAATGGACAATTCTTCAAGCGTAATTTCTTCAAATTTGGACACATGTCGAGGACCATTAAAAATTGTCCGTTTGACGTCCAAACGTCGTCTTCGTCTTCCAGTGTTAAATGTGTCAAAGTCGGAAAATTTGAATCTTCTAGTGAAAAGTCTCGTTCGTTTTCTTCGCTCAGTTCAGTCTCGAACATATTTACGTAAATTTTCAGATTTGTCAACTTTTTGAATTTTGTTAGTAAGTGAAGAGGTTTTTTCGTATAAATCGGGGCTTTGAAGTGAATGTCTGTAATTTCTGGACATATATCGATAGCTCTTTGGAGTTCTTCGTTGGTCAAAATCGGAATATTGTTGCAGAAGCTTATGGCACGCAGCTTGAATTTTTTTTGGAGCATTTCGGGTCTGAGTGCAAGAAGCCAATGCGAATTTTGAAAAAACCCAAAGTTCTCGAGTAGTGGCAGTGACTGCAATACGGTGAGAACACATGTGATGGGAAGTTGTACGATACCTAAGTTCATAACGACAAGAGTTTGCTTCAGTTTGGATTCTGGGCAACAGAGTGCGTTTAGTTCCGTTTCCGAAGTGTTGTTGTGCAGCGTCAGGCTTTCGAAAGGGAACTGTGCCAATATGGAAAAAACGTTGTCTTCGTCCGAGAAACGACCGGCATCCGAGATATCTAAATGCTTCAAGTTTGGTAATTTTTCTAATATTTTTCGACACAGAAAGCCGTCTAAATGTATCCAATGATGTTCCCAATAATCAGTAAAAAGACCATGGTCATAGTGATTGTCGTTTTCCCAAAACTTTAATTCTTCAATATACTAAAAAATAAAGAAAAAAGAGATAATATTAATATAATTAATTTTTCTTATTACAAAAATATTGTCTCTGGTTGCTGTTTTTTTACTTAGTACAGTACTGTAGAGAATCTATAATTTTGATTTTAATTGATTTCCGCAGTAGTTTTACACAAACATTAACTGAATAAAGCAAAACATTAGTTAGACTACAGTTCTTGACACTAGTCATAGCATTTAGAATAGAAGGTCTTGCTACCGAATATATCACTCACTCTTAATTTGTCGGCACAAAAATTGAAAAATAAATCCCTTTTAGATTCATCCTTCTCTGGGGTAAACATCAATTTCTTTGTCGATTCTGATACTAGAATAGCCAAATGTTCGGCGTGCGGAAAATTTTCAACAGATTCTTCTTCACTCAGTTTAATAATGTTTTCTAATATTTCGTTTCGAAGATCTTTAGCTGGGAAATAAATGAAAATGAAATACGAATTTAAAGATATATTCCAAGACTAACACAGGATTTTGAAATAATCCGCTCCCTTTCGAATTTGATCTTCAGCTTCCACTAAATCATCACTGCAACGCCATTCTAAGAACCTAAAACAAATTGTATCATTGGCCTTACATTTTAACGTATCCATTCATTAAAATTAAAATTAAAATATAAAATTTTGCGTGTTGCTTTAAGAATGTCCTGAATTTAAATGAACAATTATTAAATTGTTAAATTTATAACAATTATTTTTTATTAAACGAAATAATTAAGTTGCGTAATCATCTCAGCAAAAATTAAAGTTTTCAAAATTCTCGCGAGATCCTTTATTGATTTGCCTGTTTACCGCAAGTCCGCAAGAGTGAGTTATTAGCTTGATATAAAAATGGCTTCTACTGGTGCTTAATACTGTATCATCAAAAACAAGTTTATTATCATTATCAAATCGGTAACTTTACAACCTTTTAGGTCGTCGTAATGTCAGCAAAGCAACGAGCGCCTTTAATAAACCGATGTTTGGTAAAGAATGGCATCGACGAGATTAATCGACGGGAATAATAGCATTGAAAATATGATTAGAGATTTATCTTCTGGTTTATTGAATGTTACAGGAGTTAATTATGCGTTATTGGGTGAAAAGAGGCTTTATTATAAAAGTACAGTAAACGTTAATTTTTGAATGTTTTTTTTTTTTTTAAGTTTGAAAATTATTTTTTTTAATTTTTAGTCATGGAAAATACAAATAAGTGGCTTTTCTGGTGGACTATTTTTGAAGTTTTTATTTTGTTTGCGCTTGCAATTTGGCACATTTTTTACATAAAGAAATATTTCGGAATGAAACATTTAATTTAAAATTTTAGTGTGTAATTTGGTTTTAAAATTCATCACTAGACTGTATAAAATTCATTACGAGGCCTCAAAAGATGCACCCAATAAAGTTATTTTTACTTAAGGAAATTTAAAAAATAATGATTGAGAAACGTACCGCTAGATGGCACTACGGTACCATTACACACAACAAAACTAGCGCGCGAGACCCGGATAAATTAGTGACACAAAGAAAGGACGGTTTTTTTAACCTTTGAGATGTTAAACTGGTTTAAATTAAAATTTCAATTTGATCTGTGTACAAAATATTCTAAACCAGCCTATCATAGATACAGGAAAAGTTAAATACTGTATGTTCAAAAGTGGATATCATCATCATCATCATCATCATCATCATCATCAATCATCAATCATCATTATCATTATAAATGCGTATTTTAAGATGAACATTGTTCTTTTTTTGCTTCTTGTTGCAACGGAAACTCATTAAAGTGACTTGTGACCACTCTACTTGTCATCTGCGATACCGGTACATCCAACTCAACCAGTGACCGAATCTTCAGTAATTCCTCGACTCGCCCCGTACGGATTCAAATTCTCACTGAAGAAAATTTTTAAATATTCTAATTTTTTATTATTCATGGTCTTCCACAACCAGTGAGCTACACGATTGGTCAATTCTACGCAATGCTTCAAATGTAATTTCTTCAAATTCGGAACCATGTCGAGGATCGTTAAAAAGTGTCCATTGGACGTCCAAACATCGTCTAAGTCTTCCAGAGTTAAATGTGTCAAAGTCAGAAAATTTGAATCTTCTAGTGAAAAATCTCGTTCGTTTTCTTCGGTGTGTTAATGGGACGAATTTTAGTTGAGAATAATACTATTGAAAGTACGATTACTGGTACACATTTTTGAAGTTTTTATTTTGCTTGCGCTTGTGATTTGGCACATTTAAAATTTTTGTGTATAATTTGGTTTAAGGAAATTTAAAAAACAATGATTGCGAAAGGTACCGCTAGATGGCACTACCATTACACACAACAAAACTAGTGCGAGAGATCCGGATATTAGACCTAAGCAATCCGCAACATTTTTCTTCACAGTAAAAACTTTAAATTTGTGACAACAGTTACACAAAGAAAGGATGGTCTTTTAACCTTTGAGATGTTAAATTCGTTTAATTTAGAATTTCTATTAGAACTGTGTACAAAATATTTGAATCAGCTTAATATCATGGTTAGCTACAGAAAAACTTAAATGTTCAAACGGATCAGATCAGTCGTCGTCATCGTCAATGTCAAAATGTTCAATGTTTAATATAAGATTAACATTGTTCTTTTTTGCTTCTTGTTGTAAAGAAAACTCATTAAAGCGACTTGTGATCACTCCACTTGTCAGCTGCATGACATCCAATTCAACCAGTGACGGAATCTTGAGTAATTCTTCGACCCCGTACGGATCCAAATTCTGGCTGTCGATTTTCAAATATTCTAATTTCTTCTTGAGCAAAGACTTCCACAACCAGTGAGCCACACGATTGGTCAATTGGCAATCCTTTAAGTGTAATTTCTTCAAATTTGGACACATGTCGAGAACCATTAAAAATTGTCCGCTGGACGTCCAAACGTCGTTTTCGTCTTCCAGAGTTAAATCTGTCAAAATCGAAAATATTGAATCTTCTAGTGAAAAGTCTTGTTCGTTTTCTTCGACTCGAAGTTCAGTATCGAGCACATCCATGCAAATTTCTAGATTTGTCAGCTTTTTGAATTGTGTCAATAAGCACAGAGTTTTTTTCGTGTAAATCGGGGCATCGAAGTGAATTTCCGCTATATCTGGACATAAGTCGATGGCTCGTTGGAGTTCTTCGTTCATCAAACTCGGAATCTTGTTGCAGAAGTTTATGGCGCGCAGCTTCAATTTCCTTTCGAGCATTTCGGGTCTGAGTGCAAGAAGCCAATGAGAATTCTGAAAAAGTCCAAAGTTCTCGAGAAGTGGCAGTGACTGCAATACGGTGAGAACAGATGTGATGGGCAGCCGTTTGACGCCTAAGTTTAAAACGACAAGAGTTTTCCTAGCTTTCGATTCTGGACAACAGAGGGCGTTTAGTTCCGCTTCCGAAGTGTTCTCGGGCAGCGTCAGGCTTTCGAATGGAAATTGTGCCAATATGGAAAAAACATTGTCTTCGACCGAGAAAGGCTCGGTGACCGAGAAATCGAAGTGCTTTAAGTTGGGTAATTTTTCTAATATTTTCCGACACAGATTGTCGTCCAAACGTATCCAATCATCGTCATAGTCACTGTCGTCTAGCCAAAACTTTAATTCTTCAACATACTGAAAAATAAAGAAAATTATACATACTGTATTAATATAATTTATTTTTCTTATTACAAAAATATTATCTGTGAATGCCAGGGCCAGATTTAAGTATTGCGGGGCTCCTAAACACAAAATTATTTTGCCCCCCCCCCTCCCTCTCAAAAAAAAAGTTAAAATTACTTATATATTATATTTCCAATTTAAATATATTCAAAAGTCTTGTAATTTTGCCAAAAAATGTAAAGTAATCGACATCTTTTTATGGAAAAAAAAAAAAATTTTCTGGAGCCCCAAATGGGTGGCGGCTCTAAGCCAGTGCTTATTGTGCTTATACGTAAATCCGGCCCTGGTGAATGCTGTTTTTTTTACTTAGTAGAAAACCTACAGTATAATTTTAATTTTAAATGATTTCAGCAGCAGTTTTACATAAACATTTTAACTACATAATTCAAAACATTAATTACACTTCTTGACACTAGTCTTAGCATTTCACAAGAAAACATTAATTTCCATTTTAGTAACAAAGCCCTCTGTAGTACAGAAGGTCTCGCTACCGAATGTACCACTCACTCTTAATTTATCGCCACAAAAATTGAAAAATAAATCCATCATAGATTCATTCTTCTCTGGAGTAAACATCAATTTCTTTGTCGATTCTGATACCAGAATTGCCAAATGCTCCGCGTGCGGAAAATATTCAACAGATTCTTCTTCATCACACATGTCAAGAATGTTTTCTAATACTTCATTTCGAAGATCATTTGCTGGGAAATGAATGAAAATGAAATACTATTTCAAAGACGCATTGCGAGGCTTACTTAGGATTTCGAAATAATCAGCTATCTTTCGAATTTGAATTTCAGCTTCCACCAAATCATCACTGCAACGCCATTCTAAAAGCGTTGAAGAAATAAAATCAATTGCTATATATTTTAATCTAATATTGGTATCCATTTCATGGAAATGAAAATATGAATAAATTTTGAGTGTTGCTTTAAGAAAGTCCTAAATGTAAATGAAGAACAGTTCAATTGTTAAATTTATAACAATTATTTTTTAATAAACGAAATAATTAAGTTGCGCAATCCTCGCGCGCTCTTTTATTAATTCTCCTGTTTCCCGCAAGAGTGAGCTAGTGGCTCGATATCAAAAATGGCTTCCACTGGCGCTTTCAACCGATTAATATCCTCAAAAATAAGTTTATTATCAAATCGGCAATTCTACAACACATGTAAGTCTCATAAAACAATCACGTAAAACATCCATTATCACATATAACTCTTTTAGGTCATCGTAGTGCCAGCAACGCAACGAGCGAATTCGATAAATCAAAGAGTGAAAACGACAGCATAAACAGCCAAGTTCTCAACAGAAATCCTCGAAATCTAGAACAACTACGAATACAAAGAAAACCAAGAGGGTGGGAATTAGAATACCCAACAAGAAACTATTGGAACAAGTACTTTCAGGAATTTTATTCAAATTTTATATTAAAATATTAAAATATTTTTATTTTAGACTCTTCTTCAGCGCTTCATCACGACGTGTTAGTGCAAGAGTACAACACAACAATGGCACCGTTATAATTTACGCATCTAGCGTCGAACCGTGCATTAAAGAGCATTTAGAAAGGTTTAAAGATAGTAAAAAAAATATTAGTAAATTCAAATTTTAACTAAGTTTAAGTATATTTTAGCGTAACTGATAAAAAAGCTGCAGAAACTGTTGCTAGAGTATTGGCAGACAGGTGTTTAATGGCAGGAATACTTCACGTACACACATGTTTCACCGAGGATGAACTTAAAAAAGAAAAAGTAAAATTCTTTTATTGTTTATTGATTTTTTTAAGTTTACAAAATAATCTTTGCAGCTTAAATTATTCCTCGATACTGTTAAGGAGTGCGGAGTGAGTTTAGATGAGCCAAAACAGTATTTCCACACAACTATTTACTCCGGGCATTAAAAAAAAAACAATTGTTTTATTTCTGTAGTAATATCAATTGAAATTTAGCTTAACAAACGTGATAAGTAGAATTCTTAATTTCACTCATTAAATTATACATTTTTTGGTATAAAAAGAATTTTATTTGTAGTCTTCAAACTTGAAAAAATGCCGAAATTAATAAATTACGTGCTCAAACGACCCGCCTAACTTCGAAAAATCGTTTTAAATAGTAAATTTGACCGAGTGTCATCGCGACTAACACTAAAGCTTCGAAAAACGACCACAGAACGACGCGCGAGTTCGTGCTGTCATTAACTATAGAAAAAAAATATAAAAATTAATATTTTTCGAAATAATATTTTTTAATTTTTAAACTTTTTTTACTTGATCTGTGAATTCGTTCTCGGACTTCCATATATTCCTGTTCGTGCTTAACTCCTGTTAACCGCACTGATAAATCTTTAATCATTTCCTCTAGTTTGTTGTGATGGTCTAAAAAAACAAAAAAAAACAGAAAAATTAAAAAAAAATTGAATTTTTTTAAATATAAATTTTACTAACTACCGTCTCCTTCGAGATCCTGTCCTTTGGGTGATTCGCCAACGTCTAAGGTAAACATGACGATTTTAGGTGTCATTGTGGACATTTTGTTACTGAAACAATATGTGTAAATCCCATCCATGTGCGCAGAAAAGATGAATTTCCCGTTCGATTCGCGTTCGCCTTCTTTGATCACTGCTCCGTCGGGACCGGTAATCTAATAATTAGTTATTTTTAGGTTTTAGGGTAATTAAGGTAAATGTTTTTAATTATTCCAGGGTTTTTTAAGCCTATATTTGCATCTTACCCGGTAATCGATGTCTAAGAAACCTCCTTCCGCTACCTCAAACATGAAGCCCATGTTTGAGCCCGATGTGACCCGGTCGAAGAAACATTCTTCCGAATGTGCATCGACGGTGATGAAATATGCGTGAGTATACGAAAGGAAGCAAAGGAAGGAGAGAAACCTTAAAATTATGCGAGTGGTCATCGCCATTGCTGTGCCACGTTTCGAAATTAACAAATGATAGTCGTCGTCATTGATTTGATAAGATACACGTTCCAGTTCACTTGTGTATTGTGTAATACGTCAGTTGTGAGTTTATCTGTACTTACAAGTCAACTGGAAAATGGTGTTTTATATTTTACCGCATTCTGGTGCTAAAAATCATAACTACCATATTTTATTTTAATATTTTCTTGTAAAAAAAAAAAAAAATACAAACAACACATTTCAATTTTAAATTACTCTTCTTATTTCAAAATACTTTTTTATATAATAAGCTTGTCCCGTAGTCAACATAATCATTAATAAAGCTTCAAACATTGCCCAATAGAGAATATATGAATTTGTTCTTTCACCAACTAGAAAATATTTTTAAAAAATATTAATTATCTCTTAAAATAATATTTAAAAAAAATCTCTATACTTCCACGATGGATCATTTTAATGGACCATAATGAATATATCCTAGCTGTAAACTCTTCCATTTTTGTTAATAAATCATTAATTAAACCTTCAGCTGTTATATTCAACTGTCTCATCTCAAGTCTGCTTGCAACTATAATAATAATAAATAATAATAATAATAAATAATAATAATAATAATAAAATAGAAATTATGTGGTGAATAAAAATTTTAAAAAATTAATAAATATTACCAATACGACGCTGGTGTAGAAATACACTATAATCCATGGCTCCAAGTGCAATATGAATTTGCTTAGTGACACGACTTGATTTATTACTACTAAAGCAGAAAGAAATCATTTGTTCATCTACAGTTGCATTGAACAAGTATCCATAACTTGTTGCTTTTTCTTGGGAATCAGTTGTGCCATTTCCAAAATCAAACTCCGAAAAGAGAAATTATTTCTAAATAATAATTTTTTTTAAGTTGAAAGTGATTTACCTTGAAATCAATGTCGAAAAATCCTCCATCTGTTACATCGAATTGAAAAAACACAATTTTGTCTTTGATTACTTTTTCGAAAAAACATTCTTCCTCGTAGGGATCAACCATCACGATGTATCTTTCTATTAAGACAGAGTTTGCAAGTGTAAATAAAGTGAGAATAAATATAAATTGAGGAATTCTGTGCAACTTCATAATTATTTCTGATATTAACACGTGTACTAAGAAAATTTTATTGCAGGTGTCAAATTTACAACACATTAGCGCCGTGCAGCTGTAGATTTTATTAATGTATCTAATTTGACGAAATGTAATGAAAATTGCTATTTATATTTATTAGATACTTATTAGATGCGTTCATTTTCTGCTCAAATTCTGAATTTTTTTTATATTAAAAATACACTACATTTTATATTACAGTTTAAAATAATTATTTTATTCTATTTTAAAGTGCTAATCCTTTTTTCAAACCAAAAAATAATATTATTCTCATTTATAAATTCTCAAATAGTTACTTCATTGATTGCCATCTAGTGGCGATTTTGAAAAGTAGTTGTCTTAAAACGGCGCTTTATATTCATCCGCCATCACTGATGCCGGCCACGCTTGTTGTTTACGTATTTTTGCTATGAAATTGTAAAAAATGAGCGTTAAAACCAAATCATTTCACTCTCTCTCAAAACCATACGAAATACCCGCACAGAAGAGTGAGAAATTCGGAAAAGATACACCAGACATGGAAATTGGTGGCAACAGTGAAATTTCAGATCAAGATGATCCGAAAAATGTAGAAATGGAGCAAAACACTAATGATGTAAACGAAGACAGTCGCATTTTAACTCAATTTAAAAACGAAACCGGGGAAACGATCAGCACTCCTTTCGATCTACCGGTTAATGTCAACGTCAAAAATCTCCAACTAATTTGCAACGCACTTCTAAACAACGTAAGGGATCAAACCAACTTTTTAAAAATGACAAAAATAATTAAAAATTTTACATTTCAGGAAGAAAAAGTCCCTTATGCTTTCTTCGTCAACAACATCGAGGTGAAAACGACCATAGGCGATGTGATAACTTCGGAAAAAATCGAAACAGAGAAAGTTTTGGACATTATATGTCAACCACAAGCAACATTCAGAGTCAGACCCGTCACTCGTTGTACGAGTTCACTTCCGGGACACGCAGAAGCGGTTTTGTCCACTTCATTCAGTCCAGATGGACGGTACCTCGCGAGTGGATCTGGCGACTCGACCGTCCGGTTTTGGGACGTCAACACCGAAACACCACAATTCGTTTGCAAAGGTTAAAAATAAAATATTTTAAATTTAACAATAAAATTTTTAACATTTTTCTTATATTTCTAGGACATAAACATTGGGTTTTATGCACATCTTGGTCACCGGACGGTCGAAAACTCGCGTCCGGTTGTAAAAATGGACACGTTTGCATATGGAACTCTGAAACTGGAAAACAAATGGGGAAAACTTTACTAGGACATAAAAATTTCATCAATGCCATCGCTTGGGAACCAATTCACTTAAATCCTGAGTGCAGAAGAATCGCCAGTGCATCGAAAGTATTTATTTAAAAAAAAAAATTCACTTTTATTCTAAAATTAATTTTTTATTTAATTTAATTAATTTTTTCAAGGATTGCACTATACGGATATGGGACACTGTATTGGGACACACGATTTTATCACTCACTGGACACGGAAAGAGCGTCACTTGTGTGAAATGGGGTGGAACTGGGTTAATTTACTCTTCATCGCAGGATAAAACCGTCAAAGTGTGGCGCGCTGCTGATGTAATTCAAAATTCAAAATTTTTCGTAATAATTCACACCAAAAATAATAATTATTTTTATTTTTAGGGAGTTTTATGCAGGAATTTAGAAACACACGCTCATTGGGTAAACTACATAGCCTTAAACACCGATTACGTCATGCGAACTGGTGCTTTTGATCCAAGAGATGCAGATGTTGTGTATAGAAACATCACTGAATCGAGTAAAACAATTTTTCGAGTATTTGAAATTAAATTTTAATTTAAATTTAAATGTTGTTTAGACGAAGAATTGGGTAAAAAAGCTCAAATCCGATACGACGCGGTGCGGAAATTAATAGGAACTGAGCGTTTGGTGTCGGGTTCCGACGATCTGACGATGTGTTTATGGTCACCCGAGACGGATAAAAAACCCATTTGTCGCATGACCGGTCATCAACAGTTGATAAATGACGTTAAGTTCTCGCCCGACACGAGACTCATCGCCAGCGCATCGTTTGATAAATCTGTCAAGTTGTGGGATGCGAAAGATGGGAAGTTTATCGCGACCCTTCGAGGTCATGTTCAATCTGTTTATCAGTTGTGTTGGTCTGCTGATAGTCGGTTGATAGTTAGCGGGAGCGCTGATTCAACGTTGAAAGTGTGGGATGTTGCTTTGAAGAAAATATCGCTTGATTTGCCGGGACATGCTGATGAAGTAAATTTTTACATTTTTTAATTTGAGAGTGAAAAGTGTTTATTTTTTATTATTTATTTTTTAGGTTTATGCTGTTGATTGGAGTCCCGATGGACAAAGAGTCGTGAGTGGAGGAAAGGATAAAGTGTTGAAAATGTAATTAGAGTTTGAGTTTTTTTGAAAATTTAGATCACTTTATTTTATTTTTTTATTTTTCAGATGGAGGAAATAGGGTTAAATAGCGGTATCATGTGAGGAATTCAATATGAAATTGATATAAAATGAATGAGTCTGAATAAATTTTACTAAAAAAACAAGTTTTATGACTTTAAATTAAAATTTATTTTTAAGGTTTTGTATATCAAAACACAGTGTCGGTATATAAAACAGAAATAAATTGACAGCACAAATCAATTTAAGTTTATGTTGATATTTTCCTAAAATAAAATTTCGTAAAAACATTTCTTTGGTTCTGTATTTTGCCACTAGTCTGCGCTCATAGTTCCGCAGCAGTAAATATTGTAATAAAAAAATTTTATTTTAAAAACCATACATGAAATATAAATTAAAAAAAACTAAAAGCAAAACAAATGACTAAAATAAAAATGAACAAATTCGTAAATCTCTAAAATCTCGAATCTATCAATCTACGTGTATGACCTGTTAGTGGCCATGATGGCATCTCGCCGCCCTCGGATCAGGGTGTACACGAAGTAGGATGTGATCACAAGACGATGAATGACTATAAAACTCAACCTAACGAGGCCGAAATGAAGGGATGGCTTTCGAAATGGACAAATTACATCAAAGGTTATCAGAAACGCTGGTTCGTTCTCTCAAATGGCCTCCTGTCTTATTACAGGTAAACAAATATGATGGGAATATGTTGCGTAATGAATGCCAATCACTTTTATAAATTAATAACACGTGAAAACATTAAAACGCACCTAAATCCACACTCAAAATATATTTCTCAATCGCAAAATTCCTAAAAAAAAAAAGATTTTAATAAAAAATTGATGAATTATGATTTTGTGTAATTAAAAATCAAATTTTCTCTCGCAGAACTCAAGCGGAGATGGCGCATACGTGTCGTGGCACGATCAGTCTGCAAGGAGCCGTGATCCACACGGAAGATTCGTGCAACTTCGTTATTTCGAACGGAGGAACCCAAACATTTCACCTAAAAGCCAGCACTGAAATCGAACGTCAACGATGGGTCACGACTCTCGAGTTGGCAAAAGCAAAAGCCATCCGCCAGATGGAATCGGGTACAGTCATAATTTAATTTTAAAAAAAGGTCAAATTCCAAAGGATATAAAGTTAAATCTGTTTAGTGCACAGATAAGGCATTCTTTCTATGATAAATACTCGATAATTGAACTTTGTTTTGCTTTTCGCAGAGGACGAAGACTTCGGCGAGATGCCAATGCCGTCGGAAACAAACGAACTGGAAACAGTTGTTCAGACGCTGATGGGGAAACTCGAGGATCTGAACACGTGCAATGACTTAATCCTGAAGCACGGCGCTTCTTTACAGCGTGCGCTGAGTGAGCTGGAACAAATGGATTCTGCGTCGCCAGATCTGCCCACGAAAATTAAATCGGCCAGCGAACGAGCCATCATTTTTCGGATATCGTCTAATGCAATGATAAATGTACGAGTCAATAATAATAATAATAAGAGGGAAATTTATAAAAATATCTATTTGTTTTATGTAGGTGTGTGCCGATTTCTCAGAAATGGCTCAGACGAGTGGCCGGAAGTGGCAGAAAATGCTCCAGCACGAGCACGAGCATCGATTGCGACTAGAAGAAATGGTGGAACAGCTGGCGCGCCAACATTCACATCTGGAACAAGCTGCAAAAGCAGTCACGACTGCGCAAAACTTACCTAGTCAGAGTACGTTAATTAAAAACAAATTTACTAAATCACCACCAGATGACTCTTAATTGATCTCGTGGGAATCGTTTGTTAAATATTTTTAACATTTTTTTTTTTCGTAGATTTGAATCATTCTGATGGCGAAGAGGAATTTTTCGACGCTGAGGAGCATCAAACGGATTTCATCGTCACTGTACCGTCTATAAGTCATAGGTAAACGCTTAAAAATGAAAAGAATTTTTCGAATTAACAATCAGAACTGAAATTTCAGTTTAGAAGTTGTGGGAAAATTTCCCAATAAATTTAGGACAAAAAGACAAGATATAGCAAATTCACTCAGGTGAGAACTTGAGGAACTTTGCTTGCCGATGCATGAAAATATGTCTATTTTTGTCATATTTTTTCACAGGTCGTGCATTTATTTTATTATTAATGTTTTATTTCTTTTTTACTCTTAAGGCGAACCGCGAGTGGGATCAGTATCGGAAGCGAGGGAGCGGGTGGAATGAATGATGGTGTCTCCAGTTCTGGATCTGACGTCGAAACAGACGGACAAGAAGCTGGGGTCTGCCAAAGAAAACTTAAAAAAGTAAATTTGAAAAGTGGTTTTGTGATAATTTATTAATTACCATTTTTTTTTTGATAACAGTTGTCGGCAGAGGCTTGTGCCGATGCTGGTAATATTCGCGGCAGTTCGTCTTCTGCTAGTATTTCGTCGAATTTACAGGAAAACGCGAACAAACGGAAACGACGTAAACATATTCCCGAACGACCGAATTTTAGTATCAATTTGTGGAGTATCATGAAGAATTGTATAGGAAAGGACTTAAGTAAAATACCAATGCCTGTAAATACGATTTTTATTGCTCCTAGTGTTTGGAATTTTTAATTGATAATTTTTGTTGCAGGTAAATTTTAGCGAACCACTGTCTATGTTGCAACGGCTCACCGAAGATTTCGAATATTCGGACATTCTCGACCGAGCGGCCGAATGCGAAGATAATTTCGAACAGATGGCTTACGTCGCTGCTTTCACAGTGTCGCCATACGCAACCACGAGCAACAGAACGGGGAAACCGTTTAACCCTTTGCTCGGAGAGACTTACGAGTGCGACAGAAGAGACGATATGGGCTGGTGGTCCATCACAGAACAAGTTGGAAACATTTTGAGTTATTTCTCGATTGATTTTTTAATTCTTTTAAATTTTTTTTAGGTGAGTCATCATCCGCCAATGGCAGCTCAGTATTGCAGTGGGCGTGGTTGGACGTGCTGGCAGGAGTTCACAATGTCGAGCAAGTTTCGCGGCAAATACTTGCAAGTTATTCCTCTGGGAATAAGTCATTTGCAGTTCAGTAAGAGCGGGAGTCATTACACGTGGCGTAAAGTGACGACGACCGTGCACAATATTATTGTCGGCAAGTTGTGGGTTGACCAACACGGAGATATGGACATTGTCAATCACACGA
Organism: Geophilus truncorum; assembly: GCA_034695745.1. Taxonomy (NCBI): domain Eukaryota; kingdom Metazoa; phylum Arthropoda; class Chilopoda; order Geophilomorpha; family Geophilidae; genus Geophilus; species Geophilus truncorum. The sequence goes on from JAQFZP010000506.1 coordinate 23,906, forward strand.
CCGGCGACAAGTGTCACTTAAAATATTCGCCCTATAGTTATTTCTCGAGAGAAGTTCCCAGAAAAGTAAGAAAATGTCGATTTATGTATTAAATTAAATTATAATTTTTAATTTTTCTCACCAGGTGACTGGTGTTGTGACTGATTCAGAAGGAAATATGCACTGGGTCTTGTCCGGAACTTGGGATAATAAAATAGAAGCTGCAAAAGTGATAAGTAGCAGTCAGGATTTGGGAAAAGGAAAACCGAGGTTGGAGACTGGACAAGCGAAAATACTTTGGAAGCGCCGTTGGCCACCGTAAGTTAATTAATTAATTAATGAAACAAACAATACCGGTAATTTTTAAATTTTTGTTTTTTAGGCCCGAATACGAGAAAATGTACAATTTCACCGAATTAGCAGTGCAATTAAATGAAGAAGAAGAAGGCAATGCTCCGACCGATACCAGAAATCGTCCTGATCAACGACTTATGGAAAATGCATTATGGGATGTGGCAAATCAGGAAAAAGTGCGAATCGAGGAAAAACAGAGAGCTGTAAGAAGGAAAAGGGAACAGGAAGCGGAACAGGCGGCGGCTGAAGGTTTTTGAAGAAATTTACAAAATTTACAAAATTTACATTTTTTAATTAATTTAAATTTTTTAATTTTTTTTTTTAAGGACGACCTTACCCTGGATACGAACCGATCTGGTTTAAGAAGCAGAAAGATCCCGTCACCGGAAACCCCATCCATGTTTATCAAGGAAATTATTTGGAAGCCAGAGAAGCACAAAACTGGTCAACGTGTCCAGACATTTTTTAGTCGCCGCCGTTTATCTTGGATTTGTTTTTCTTTCTCTTGGTTTCGTCTCGATTTATTGATGATTTTTTCCTCCACTATTTGAAACATCTCCATCGATACTGGCTAGGATTGTTGGTGAAGTTCATCAAGTCAAAGAATTATAATTATATACTTACATTGTGCGAAGTGTCCAGTGGAAATGACGTCGACTTTGCACATTGCATTATTTGCTCAGTCTCGAAAACGTTTTATGCACTTAGACCGTGAGATTAGTCGTTTAAATAGTTAAAATCGTGTAAAGTGTAAAGAAAAAATGACGTTATTTCCACCAGTAATCTTAAGTTATGGTTGTAAATGGAATTTAGTTGATACTTGACGTAATTGTGGCTGTTTAATTTCAAAACTTCATTTTTGTTTATATTAATTTTAACAAATAATTATTTTTTTTCATTATAATATACATAAATACGTTTGGGAAGGAATAAACATGTAAATAAACTTGATTGCTTTACATACAAATAGTTGTATTTTATTTCCAATAATAAAATAAAATAAAATAAAATCAATTTCGATAAAAATCTAGTAACATTGTTCCCCTTTTTGCCACTAGATGTCAGGCCGAAAGCTCTAAACGAAACGTAGCCGCATCACAACAGTCAGCAGGCCTCGTCTGCAACATTCACATTCTTTTCGAATCATTTGCTAGGATTGTAGTTAAATTAGTCAAAATTTGTAGTTTGAGGACCTCATTCGAGGCAATCACATCTTTTAACGTTGTAAGTTTGATATTCGAGCTACGTATCTATTGTTTTGGTGAGTAAAAGTGGTCAATGCACTTCCATTACATCCAAAACAAACGTTTGTTTACGTCTTTTAGATTGATGCAGTCGTTTCAATACGTGGCGAGTGTATCTGCGATCACGGAAAACGACATGCCGTGGGTTATGACAATTCCCACGAGTATCCCTTGGTCGATGCCGTATTACACGGATGCACAAATGACATTTACGGCCAAATCTGTCGAATCGAAAGCCCCAACTATGATTGTCACTTCGCAAATGAAGAGAAAGGGCACACATTTAGACATGGATAAGTAAGTTTGGCAATTTGATGAGAGAAAAGTTTCATTTTTTTCTAATGTTTTGTGATCTAGTGCGCCGTTGCCGAGCAAGATTTACATCAGTGAGGAGAAGATGATCGCTAGAATGAAAGAGTTAAATTTGAACACAAATGGTGATGTGGGAATAGAAGAAGCAGCAGCAGCAGCAGCAGCAGAATCGGTTTTGGGTTTGCCACAAAAAGAGAGCTCTGACACGAGTATTTGTTTGGATGATGTTGATTCTGGGTAAATTGTGTCTTATGAGGAAGGAAATTTTATTTTTCGATTTATTTTAGGTTGTTTTTGTGTAGGTTTATTGATATGGATGATATCGTTGTGCCGAATGACTCGAAAGAACCGACTCTTATCTTGTCGCAGGAATTGAGAAACACCATCGCAAATCCAGATCCGATTATCCCTCCGACGCTCTTGGAAAAGATGTAAGTGATTGAGATTGATGGAGTTGCAGATTTTATTAACTTGAAATTAAGTGATAAAAATATCCTGAAAAATATTGGTGAAATGTGAAGAAAATTTAAATCGATGAAATAGTGCGAAATATCGAAGAAGTTTGAAAAAAATCGAGTAATTTATCATAATTTGCAAATCTTAAATCGCAATGTAAACTAATTCAATACGAATTCTAAATATTTTTCTTTTTAAATTTATTTTAGCCAAAAACCATCGATGGAACTTGTTTTGTGGAAACCCCCTGGCGGCTTGGTTAGCAGTCTGATTAAAGCTAAAACAGCTATGAACAACAAAAATGCACAACAACAACAACAACAACAGTTTAGAACGAATAACAACGAAGTTGTCAAAGAACAACCAGTATTAAAAGCACGGAAAACTCTCACACCGCGCGAAGACACAATTGAGTAACTAATCCTCGAAAAAATTAAAATTTAACTCAAAATTAATTTTTTTTTTTTTTGTATTAGTGACAACTTTTCGAAAATTAAATTGCATTCCCACTCTTTTTTGGACAGGGCATCAACATCACAGACAGAAATGGATCTATAATAAATTGCAGCGTTTGAATGGACGAATTTGTGACATGATTGATTTGATTGAAAGGTTCTTCGTAATTTTAAATAAATCTCATTTTTTTAATTGCAGCGTGTTTATATTGGGTTTACCGAGTTTGTCTTACACAAAATTTATTATAATGACTGTATATTGCATATATGATAAGCGGCGAATGAATTGTCTGAACGTTTGTTTTTACTTTTTTTATTTTCTTTTCTTATTTCTTATTGGATTTTTATGTAGATCAAAGGATTTTAGGAGCAAAATTTAAAAATCTATGTGTTAAAGTTTTTCTAGATTAAAATTTCTCCGCATCATTCGTGTAACGATGGTGTAATTCTTTATTATTAGCATTAAAATAATAAAAACATTTAATTTTTTGAAAACGTTTTCGTGCTTTTCTAATATTTTTGTGAGAGCGAACGATTGGTAGGTAACAACTAACAACAGTCAACAACTAACAAGTACCGTAAGTAAATTATTTGAGTAGTTGCTAATATATTAAATGGTGTATAATTTTTAAAACTTTTATCGCGATTCGTTAGACGTTTTCGCAGGATTACGAACTACAGTCAACGCTCTCAAATCCGGACATACTAAGCACCGGCCTGCTCTCAATTCCGGCCAAAAATTTCGGACCCAAACCCTTTTAATGTCCCCTTACACTAAAAACTCCCTCTTGACCGGCCAGCTCTCATAACCGGCCACCGGTCGCAGAGTAGAAAAAACTATTATATCCGGGCAAACTGTTATTTACTAGTTTATAGATGGCGCAGGTTGCAAAATAAGACATGCGCAGTCTTGTTTTGCAACCTGTGCCATCTATAAACGAAAAGCTAGAATGACGTCATGTCAACAATTGTGAAAATGGCACCCGTCGTAATGAAACGGAAATGTCAGGAAAAACGTTTCTTATATCACACAGACACGATAAAATCAAGTGAGATAAGGTAAGCTTAATATACAGCTATATTTTTATAAAAACTCTCTCATAACCGGCCAATTACCGAATGGTCGGATTTGAGAAAGTCGCTCTCAAACCTGGCCGCTCTCAAGCCTGGCCGCTCTCAAATCCGGCCACTTTTTCCGAGTCTCGCCTATGTCCGGATTTGAGGGCTTTGACTGTATTTTCTCCCTGTTTTGAAACCTCGTATCCGAATTTTTTATTTTTTTTTTTAAATCGTTGAAAATTTTGATTCTTTTCTAGTTGAATATGATATGAAAAAAAGTTATTTTCTTTAAAATTTATTAGAAAATAATCAAGATTAAATTTTTTTAATTAGTATTTTGAAGCGAAAAGTACACATGAATAAGTTTTTAAAGGTTATACACGTTATTTGTAGCGAAAATAAAATTTTAACTAAAAATGTACAAAAAAACATTTTCACCGATCTTCAATTAAAAAAAAAAAAGAAATTTATCGATTTCCTTAATCGATTAATGAAATCGAATAAAATCGGTTTTCAGATTGTGGGCCCTGGGCAAAGCAATGCACTGGGGCCCCTGCCTACACAACCACTCACAGTAATAAAAATTTAAATGTCTATTACGCAAGACACAATATACATATCTGTAGTTCAAGCATGGAGCCTGGGTGATCGAACAAAGTCATATGCTATCAACGAGATTTGTGAAATTTTTTAAAGATTTTTAAAAATTACTAGACATTCTTGACTTTACATTCTTTTAATTTTTACAATTTTTCACCAGATAGCGAACTATGGTACATAGTTTGCTACTAGAAAATATATAAATTATAATTTATAATTATAATTTTGTAAAATCCACACATTATTTTAACTATTTAAATAACTTGCTAAATACAGTATAATTATCTGCCATAAACTTAAACACAAATTTAAAATTAACTAATTAATAAAGTCTAATTAAATTTTAATTACCTGACATTCATAAAAACAAAAATATTTGTATTCTTATAGAAAATTAACTAATTAGTTAAATAAAAAATTTAAAGTAATTTCTGAAACTGAATAGCTATACTAATGAGTAAATTTACTACGTTAAACACAAATCACCATAAATCTCAACATCAATGCATCAATTATTCATTGCTAATTATTTTAATACCTAACAAACAAATTTCAATTCCCTTATAAATACAACTGCTAGAAAAACATTCGACACAACCCATGAACAGAACATCGACTCAAACAAAATAAAGTTCGGTAAGTTAAATTTTTACTACAAGATAACCATAAGATTGTTTTGTTGCGAGATCAATATCTGATCCGATTTTTTTTTTAAATATATTGTAGAATCCAAAAACCCACCGAAATGATGAAAACCGTTATGATGCTTTTCTTGCTGTCTCTTTGCATTGTGACTACACTACAAGTAGAGTAAGTTGCATGTAACTCTTAACCTAAGTTCACACATGTGTTCGTTTCGTACATGCAGATGCAGTAGAAGTTGTAAGTAGACGTAGAGCTTTATTAACTGTTTACTATACATTTCTTACGTCTACAGACTACATACGGTACTACTTCTACTATAAGTGAGAACATATGTGTGAACCTAGCTTTAGGCTTAAGATATAATAAACGGGCTAGGTCCTCTTTTAAGCATTTTAGTTGCTTTAACATCTAAGCGCTTTTATGATTTATTTGAAAAAAAATCCAATTTTTGTTAAAGGAAAAAATGTAAAGGCGAAAATGAGTCCTGTTCAAAACATGCAGACTGTTGCAGCAATCCCAGAGTTGTTATCAGGATTTGCAATAAAAAATTGAAATGTGAAGAATATTTAGATTATTAAAAAATTAAACTTGTAAAATGATGTAGACTTTAGTAAAAATAAATAAATATAATGTTACAAACTTACAAATAGTGTAATTAACTATTGAAAACTTTCAACATCTTTGAAAATCTTACTTGTCAGCCCAAAATGTCTCTACCAAGGAAAATAAGTCGAATTTTACTAATTTTACACTTACATTCTACAAATTTCTAAAATACAAAAACTTTCTGTAAATAATTACATTATTATACCCAAAGGACCATTTTATCGCAAACCATTGTCATCTGGACGCTGTTTTTATCAGCAAGTTGTTTGTATAAATTTTCTACAAATTTATATGAAAAAGATGTTTGCCACAGCAGGAATAAATTATCACCATTACACTGGGCACTGTGAATAGGTATAGTTTTTCTATTTGTTTGTTTTGAAAAGTATTTTAATATGATGTGTTTTAGACTTTTAGATATCGCGAGTAATGCAGTAAAGCTTTGCTCCTTAAATAGATGCAAAAGTGCCTCCGAAATCGTGAATTTACGAATTAGGATTCGGGACAATAGCCTATCTGAAAGAGCATTTTCCAAAACGGGGAAATATGAATTGGAAAGTATTTTTGACGAATCTGAAATTTTCCCCAAGTTACGAATTAAGCCTTAGATTCGTACGCGATCAAGGCAAATTCATGCGGAATATATCCCTGCATCGTTAGACGGTCGAAAACCAATCCTGATAACATGACGGAGATGTGATTCAAAATCAAGTTAAAGTTTTTTTGTTTGTTAAGTTCAGTTCTAATAAATTATATTTTCGTGTTTGAAACCTCGTATCCGAATTGTTATTTTTTTTTTTTTTAAATCTTTGCAAATTTTGATTTTTTTTTCTAGTTGAATATGATATGAAATAACTTTGTAAGTTATTTTCTTTAAAATTTATTAGAAAATAATCAAGATAAAAAAATTTTTAATTAGTATTTTGAAGCGAAAAGTACACATGAATAAGTTTTTAAAGGTAAAACACGTTGTAGCGAAAATAAAATTTTAACTAAAATTGTAAGGAAATCGAAATGGTTTTTCGGTTTTTGATTATTTTTTACTAGAAAACAGTTATTATAAGTGAATGTAGTATGTAGTGGATATATGAAGCAATGACTAAAGGGTCTGAACATTGTTTATACTAATTTATTTTAATTTCTTATTTTTGGATTTTTATGAAGATTAGAAATTACATTTTAGAAGCAAAATTTACAATATACTAAAAGTACAGTAAATCACAAAAGCAAGTCAAGCTCTGCGCTTCCATCTCGAGACATCTGGAGGAAGTGGCGCCACCACTCGGGAGTCTGGATAACTTTCACATTTTATCCAATCAGCGCATAGCATCTTTCTAATACCTAGAACAAAAACGAAAGAAGTCAGTTTCACTTTCCGTTAGACTTAGCACAACGTTTACAAGCCCAAGCCTCCCAAGGCAAAATTTTAAACGCACATTTTTGTTACGTTTTTGCTAGATTTTTAAAACTTGTTTTTTCTTTTGTTTCTTTAGAATGCCACGAAAAAAGCTTTTCACACCACCACCAACTTTGAAATATCTCTGCTTTACAAACGTAAATGAAAACTTGCAGGCTTTGGAAAATAGTTTGACCTTTCTTCGTAAGTAAATACGGTATCTAAAAATTGAGATTTCTAATTTAACATCATTTTATTATTTTAGCCAATTGTCTGCTTAATGAACTGTTGCCGATACTTACACATTGGAACAGACGGACAATAGTTCAAGATAGGAGATCACGGCCATTGCCAACATTTTTCATCAATGAAAGTACAACAAGAATAGACTCTATTGAAGTGTTTGGCTGGAAAGAAAACGCAATGGTTGAATCAACCGTGCCGATTTATGACAAAATTAATGTTTGCAAAGTATTTATTTGTTTTCCTTAAATTTCCTAATACAGTATTTTATTTTTGAAATTTTATTTTATTCTCTTTACAGAAACTGGTTAGTCTTTGCATGCAGAGACTTATCATACATTCAAAACCCGCCGAAGCATTGATGAGCAGAATTCCACACATTAAGGAACTGATATTATCTTGTTCTAACTGTGACGATTTACTTTTGGCTGCAATTGGTCAACATTGCCTCTGCTTACGACATTTGGATTTGAGTAGATGTACAGAAATAACAAATGCTGGTATTAAGTATTTGTGTCTACTCGATGACACGACTTTAATATCTCGAAACAAAAAAATTGAATATTTAAACATCTCCTATACCAAACTCACTTGGATTGGCGTCTCTATCGCTTTAAAGAATCTGCCTCGTTTGAAACACTTGAATTGCTTCTCATTTCGTGATCCGTTGCACGTGTTTGCCGAAGCTAACACAATGCCCATTCTTTCCCTTAATAGTATAATTAGCGATATATCAAACAAAGATACTTTGAATCATTTAGCACTTTTATTTCCAAATCTGCGGAGTCTTAGCATTGATTTTACTGTTTTCAATATTTTCAGTAATCATTGGTCAAGTTTTACACCTAAGGAAATTTTTTCTTATAAATTTCAATTTCTGGAAGAGCTGAAAATTTCCGGACCACATATTCCCGATCTTACTGCCCACATATTTAAGAGTTTAAATCGAAGTTTGACTTTGATAATGTTGTATGAATCTGACATTTCAGAAATTGATGTTATCGGACACTTCTGTCCCTTCGTAGAAGTGTTAGTAATTACTCAAGTTAACTCAACTGGTGGCACTCGAGTGAACGATAATTCTGGATCTGGATACAAATGCTCGCACATTCCGTATAGTAAATTGCGTGTTTTTAAAGTTAGATTATGCCTACTAGATGCTACGGAAGTCGAATTACTCGTAGAAATAATGCTAACAAACGCAGTGCTGTTGGAAGAAATAATTTATTCTCGTGTGTTCTTGACTGATACTTTGATGTCACAAATTTATCAGAAAAATTCACTTATTCATTTAAAGCGGATTGTTATTTGTGTAGACCGACTAAGAAGCGTGTGGGCACTAATTACTATAGTAAAAGATTACTCTTTGAAGTGTAAACTTGAAGTTTATTTACCCGATAATTTTTTTGGCGATTCCGTTAAATTTTTGCACCAATATGTTAGAGTTAATAATCTGGATGTGGAATTTTTAGATCACTCAAAAATGAGAAAACTTTTTTCTACAACTTTTTTAAGACTGTACTAATTGTGGTGTTCAATGTTCATAAACCCTAGATTTTGTATAATTTTAGAAAGTTTGCAACCTGTTGAAAAAAATAATTATATGTTATTTATTTACTATATTATACTGTAATAAAAATCGAAGTGTATGTGTATTTATACATTTTAAATCTATAAATATTAGATGTATTGACTTCTTTTTTTTAATTTCAAAACTTAAACAACAAAAAAAAAATTAAAAAAAAAAGTGTTTAAAGTACGGTATCGCCATTCTCAACTTTGAACGAGTTTTATTTTAAAACAACATTTTTTCTCATTTTTATAACCAAATCAATGCATTTTGAGACCATTTAAATTATTTAAATAATTACGGTACTAAATCTAAACAAATTAATATCAGATTTGATTATAATTTTACTTTTTGCATAAAATTATTTGAAAAATTTTTTTGTGTAAACTTGAAAATGTGAAATTCATATGGTGTGAATTTCACGCTGAAGGTTGGAACCATGACGACTAAAAAATTAAACTTATAAAATGATGTAGACTTTAGTAAAAAAAAAAAAAAATATAATGTTACAAACGTACAAAGTACAAATACCGGTAGTACCTGGTAGTACTTAACTATTGAAAATTTTCAACATCTTTGAAAATCTAACTTGTCAGCCCAAAATGTCTGCATAAAAAAAAATAAGTCAAATTTTACTAATTTTACACTTACATTCTACAAATTTCTAAAATATATGGCAAGCCGTTCTTGTTTTTATTCGATATATCGACTTATGTCTAATTCTATTTCACTTATGTCTAATTGCTTTACACATATGTCTAATTCAAATAAACATATGTCTAATTCCAATACACTTAAGTGTAATATGATTTTGACTTATGTTTAATTCAATTTCACATATGTGTAAATGCAATTTCACTTATGTGCAATCACAATTACACATAAGTCTAATTCAAATAAACATATGTCTAATTCCATTACACTTAAGTGTAATATGATTTTGACATAGGTCTAATTCAATT
>JAQFZP010000507.1:0-33768 GCA_034695745.1 Geophilus truncorum
TATAACTTATCACTTACAATTATAAATCATATGTGATAAGTTATGCATAAGCAATTTTTTCCGCAAAGTCTCTAATAAGGCGATAAGGGTTATTATAGTCTGCACTCGAGAGCAATTTTTCAAATGGAAGCCAACTCTCGAGTCATAAACACAACACCAGCTGAGCTTTTTATTTTGTCCTCGCTTTTACAACATACTTAAAAACGTATAACATGCATGTTTCCTCCGAGAATCCTCGCGAACAAAACGAAATTATTTCTTAGCGAAAAGCGAATAAATCGACGCTTTTAAAATACACCGAACGACTAATATCGTTCCTTTTCCCCTCGCTAGATGGCGGCGTCTCTCTAAGCCGCCCGAATTTGTTTTTTCTCGGGTCAGCTGTAATTAAGTGCGTCGTGCTTAAATTCTTCTCACGACTCATCAACACTATAAAAGTAAATTTGTTGCAACAACATTCGCGGCTTAACCGCTCCACTTGACAAATTGAGCGTTCCTTCGGCGTTTCGTGCGATAATAATCCGACACGTTCGTGCGATGCTACCGCGTCTCGTTCCTTTTTCTTTTCCTTCTTCTTCTTCTTCTTCTTCTACTACTACTTCTTTCGGCCATCTGCTGTTTCTCTTTGATGACCCCCGAGAGGCTGAGGCGCAACTCCAATCTCCCAACATCCACGCCCATCTCGCCACAGTAGGAGCGAGAGAGAAAAAGAAGAATGGGGGGGATTTGGAACGCCGAGAGCAAACTAACAATGCCCAAAAGACCCACCAAAGCATACACTCACACTTTTACAACGGTCAAGTAAAGACCAATGGCATCTTAACGCCATCATCTCTTCATAATCAACTCGTGGCTAGCGGAAAAAAATTAAGTTTTATCAAAAGAGACTTCGACCTCTAAAATGTAAACAAAGAATTTTTATTTTCTCCCTCGTGCGGTTTCTACTCAACCTTCGAGTTCGAGAATGACGTTATTGAACTAAGCTCCAGATCACGTTCTGCCTTTTTAATTTTTAAACGATGTTCTCCACTTATTCTCATTTTTTTTTCAAAGGTCATAAAAATTACACGTCGACAGCTCGCATAAACACCTCGAGAATGACGTCGTTTATCTTAAAATATCAAAAGGCGACTTACTTTATTGGAGTAAGTGTGGTTCTTTTTATTAGTTGTCTTGAGGAGTTTCTTTGGCCTTTGAAGGGGCGGGGGCGTGGTGTGACCCGTGTCCGGAGGATTATCATCGTTCACAGCCACAGGTAATTTGCAATTATTCTTATCTAAATTTTTCACGGTGCTCTAGAAAAATGAAAAGGAAAAAAAAAATACGAATTAATAAAATATAATAACTTAAACAAGCAACAACAGGAAGTAGCTAAATATAATACTTAAAGCAAAAAGTTTTTATTGCACCTGCAATTAAAAAATAAAATAACAATCCCCCGTCACAACACATTTTTTTTCCTAATTTTACTGACAGGAATCCATTTTCATAATTTTATTTCATTTTAAAAAAATAATAAAAAATAAGCAGTGAAAAAAAAGATAAAAAGCAATTACTCGAAAGAAAGGTTGAAAAAAAAAATGGAATGAAGTGAGCAGCTGATAATAAAACAAAGCGAAGAACAAATCTCTTAAAGCTGCAGCCCGGAAGTAGAAACGGAAGAAGGTTGGTGGGCTCCTCCCTCGTACACACACACGAAGAGAGAGAGAGAGAGAAACAGAGAGACACACACAATCTTTTGTGGTTGAAATAGTAATGGTGAGTTGTATCCTCGTCAAAACCCGACCACCCTCTTTTGGCATTGGGCCAGCGCCATCTGGTGAGCATTCGAGTCGAGCTCTAATCATGTCGAGAAGGATAAGAAACTCTGTCAATATTTGCCGCTTTAACTTACTACAACAAACCAAAACACTGTCACGGCGTGATAAGCAATTACGCATCGACGCCCCGAATCTCCACTTCCGCAATAAACATTTTGCATACTGTATTTCTTTCAAAACGAAAGATGTATTTTCTCGTCGTTTTAAGCGTTTCGTCGTTCGTTCGTCCCCCCCAAAAAAAAAGAGAAAAAACGGGTGGGTGTCCGGACGAGTAGTTGTCACTGCTACAATGTGATAATTGAGTTGGCTGGGCGCGCGCACATTCGCTCTCTCACACACTGCCAACAACTCGAATCACACTCGAGACGAGGTCATCTTCACACACGACTTGTCCAAAACGATCAATGAGAAAGACTCTTTCTGACACTTATATCTCCGATGCGTCGAATCAAAAGGTAACCTCCATTCCACCTTTTTCCCAAGTACCTTTTAAAAAATTTACACTTTCAATACCTACGAACGAGAAAAATGAGAATTAAAATTCAATAATCAACGCCGCCGGAACCTCCCACGTTTCCCGTCTCCGAGTTTAAAGAGTCGCATGTGCTTTAACGTCGTAATTTCCCAGCGAAAACATCGAAGTCGTCTAGAAAAGCCACGAACATATTGTTACTCGATGCGATACTCTGTCGACTTATGTTTCCAGTTTTTATCTTACGGGCGATTATGATTTTGCCGTTAGATAAAGCGCTACACTAAGATGGCTTTTAGTGAAGATAACCAAAATCCGATACACTTTTCTACTTAACGCGAGTGGCGAAACCGAGCAGGTTGAAATTCCAGAAGAGCAAAGAAAAGAGAGAAATCATTTGACTGCAAATTGGCGAAAAGAAAATAAAAAGTGCAAATATTGGCGCCATTGCACACGCGAAAAGAGGAGGAGGAGTGCAGAATCGAGTCTGGGTCTCGACAGGGGAGAAAAGAGGAGGGGAAAAGATGGGGAATGGAGCGAGGGGAGTGCAAATAAGGGGAGAGAGACGCGCGGGAGCACGTGCCAATCATCCTCATTGAGACGGGAAGAGAACAAAATGGCAGCTATGGCTTCGCGCCAGCTTTACCAATGTTGTTGGGGGAGAGGAGGGGAAGGGAAATGTTGTTATTTGCAATTCAAAATGGCCGAACACCCAATAAATTTTTATTAAACCCCATAAAAGCCCAGGCTCGCTCCGTTTCTTTCTCTCTCCTCGGACGCCATTTTGGTATCGCGTTAGCCTTAATCCCCGAGCTCGCGTCTCTATTAATTCTCCAGATTACGGCGCACCACCGGCCGTTCGTGTAAGGTGTTAATCTCGACACCAATTTCCCAAACGCGCGACGAATGCGTGTCCGAGGATTATCTCCGACGACAACTACTCCCATGGCCAAAAGGTGAAGTTACACAATTGAGTATTACCCAATTTTCAATTAATTCATTCGTTTTCTCCCCCTTTTTCGAATCGGAGCAAAAATTAATTAAGTTTGACACCTCTCGCCACCGTCGAGTTGGCCAACAATATTAAGCAAAGCCGGGAAAAAAAGAGAAAATTCCCAATAGGCGGCGCCCGACCACAAGCTCGTTGACAAATCAATGCATTCATTTAATTAACTCCTGCGGTGCCATGGAGGAAAAGGGAGAGTAAAGAAGAGAAATTCCACGCGATGCAACGAGTTTTTTCCTCGTCGCGTGTGTCGTGTGTGCTTTTGACCAATGCGTAGCGCATTCTATCGTCAACACTGCCGAATTAAAATCTTGTTTTCGCTACCAGATTACGAGGTTTGCGGTCAAATAATAACAGTAATAATAAAAACAGAAATAAAAGTAATGGAAAGTAATGATTCGCCATCTAATGTTGTCGTGCGACCGCTAAAAAATCAACGTTTGTGACGACGCTCTTTAATCGCACGCTTCGACGCTCATCTTGCGGTTGCGTTATCGTTTTTTTGTTCTATTTTTCCGTAACGGGGAAAACTCAAAGTGCAATCTTCGCTGCATTGCGCTACGTTATCGCGCGCTTACACCTGGCCCATGCTAATTAATGGGTGTGGTTCTCAATTAGACCTTTGATTTCTTAACCCGAAAACGGCTATTTAAATCATCGCTTAATCAACGTTATAAATCCATTGAAAAAATATTCTCGAACTGAAGAAATACCTTGAGTATCCCCCACCCCAAAAACACTAAAAATTCCATCGCTAGAGGGAGACGAGTCCAGGAGACACGAGAAGAAAGAAAGAAAAAAGGGAAACCAGTTTTCCACAATCACCTGACAATCAGCTGACGACTCCATTTTGGACTCGGGCCAATTTTTGGGAGGAGGAAAACGCGACCCTTATTTTCTTATTAATAATCACACTTTGTTACGTCATTTTAACTCTTTTTATCCGTTTTCGCACCTTCTCCATCAGCGTCGGACGAGCAATTAATCAAAACGAGGCAGTTTCGCGAGGCCGGTGCAAATGAGACGTCACCGAGCCATCTCTAATTACAGAACAAATCCAGCTTCGCCTTTTGCTAATAATTACTCTAATGACGTGCGCGTTTGACATTTACTCTAAACGCAAGTAGCGAGCTTAATTACATTAATCTCGCGCGCCTAGTTACACCTGTTCTCATATCGCTTTCCTTTTCATTTAGTTCTCTTTTTTCCCCATTCGATAAAATGTAAATACTCTACGCGTTTCCTCCGCCCGATGAATAAAATGCAAAGATAAACTCCAAAACAATGAAAAAAAAACAACAAACCTAACACCTGTTTAACAGGTGGCGACTTTTCCCTATTAATTAACAACGTACTTTATCTTTTTTCTCTTTCTTTCTATCTATCATAAATAACTAAAAGGGTTAAATAATTTGTAATTTTTTTTTATTCGCTCAATTTCTCCCCCTCGATCGCAATGAAAAGTCCACCCACAGCTGGAGTCGGGACAAAAGAGTCGAACGAGACAATTTCACCTCGTACACTTCCGGAATAAATATACAGACGGGCAAAGAGGGCGGTGGATTAGGGGCATGTAAAAACCACCGGTCACTCGAATCGAGGGGGGAGAGAGAAAGAGACGACTCGAATATCTCCTCCTCCTTAAAACCATTCGATCCAATTTAATAGCAACGGTTTCACGTCCTAATTCCATAGTCAAACCGCATTAATATTAAATAATTTTTTTTAAAGAGGAAATAAGGTCAAGGTTATCGTAATTCGTAAAGTGATTTTATAATTTTAAAAACATAATGAGGAAATTTGAGGAAAATGTTGTTTTTGTTGTTGTTCGCACCTGCGAACGACGAGGATCTAATAACAGATAAATCGCTAACGTCGCATCCCGCGAGCAACTGCAGAGTACCCTTGAACTTCGTTAGGCCTATTAAGTCATCCGGCTGCCACATTCCTCGCACCCATCGCTTTTACCTGAGCCCACGCATCAGGTGCGTCGCATTCCCGCCCGTCTCGCTAGCGCCAATCGAATCAAACGAGACGAGATAACTATCGCGGCTCCAAACATTGCACGATCCATTAGTTACGACGAGTCAATTCCGGCATGTTTTCATTCTCCACGTCCGTCCCGGTCCCGCCGAGTGTCTCTGGTAAAACGGTCTTTGGTGGCCTTCGAAGAATTATTCAGCGCGTTTCCGGAGATGAAGAAGAAATTCCAAACTGGTTTCTCACTGTTTCCTGACTTATAGTTTTTGAATTAAACTCGAGTCGAATTTGTAGAATTTGGCATCGAAGCGACGCCTCACCCTCATTCAAACTGCACTCGAAGCAACGAGATAAAACAAGATAAAGACAACCAGTGTGCTTTGTGCTCTTAAAGTGCAGTTAAGTGTCGTATTTGAAGTATTTTTGCTCGTAGACAAACTCGGCTGCGCGATGTTTTTTCAATGTCAACATAACACTAGACACACGACTCGACAAAAAAAATGTAAATAAATAACGACAAAAAGCGTTGTAAGCGTCGCATTAAATAACATCGTACTTAGACCGCGTTCAAAGTCTGCTCAACGTCAACAACCAAATAAAAATCTCAAAAATCTACGTTTACGTTTGATAATCGAGGATCCGATAACAATCGACTCAGATGCGCCGAACTGATAAACGAATTAAACGTTTTGCCACTCGATAAAAAGAAAAACGATTACATTTTTTTTCGTTCCACTTTAAAAAAAAAAAAAAAAAAAAAAAAAGAGAGAGAACATAAATCAAGCGGTTGTTTAATGTCGACCGAGCGATCCATAATTGACATTTTTTTTAGTTTATCGCGGCAAAATATTTTCTCATGCAATCGCATAAATAAGTGAAATTAGCGTCAATTGGAATTTCTTTTTCTTCTCTTTTATTTTACTTTTCCCATCGCCATATATTCTTTACTAATCGCTCGATTCGCAACCCTTCACGCTGCACGGAATTTCACGCTTTCGCGCACATTTTCATTTCCGGAATTTAAAATCCTTTCGTACAAAACGAGCCGACACGAAACGCAAACACGAATAAAAAATATAAAAAAAGAAAAAGAAAAAGAAAAACATTAGAAATTCGCTTTACCCTCGTACGTAAATAAAAAGGCAATTAAAAACGATGGTAGCCGCATCACCTTTTTCCTTTTTGCACTCGACTATGTGTCAAAGCCGCATTAACATTCCGAATCGGTTCTTTATGTGCGAGCTGACCCGAGTCGAAGACTCGTTTAAAATTTCATTCACGTGCCTCGCGTTGCAACGGAGGCTGCAACAACGTGGAGGACTAGTCATTCGTGGATCGACATAATGTAGCGCTATTAATCAAGATTAACCGCACAATACCCGACAGATGCATTGTAACTTGGAAAGAAAAAATTTTAAAAAATACGCGTTTATTCAACTTGTTGACTTTGTTTCAGAAAGATCCGAAATTTCCGATTCGCGGACCCTCGAGCAGGTTTATATTTTTTATTTCAGTCTTTTTCTCCGAGGAGCGAGTTGCTTGGCAACGTTGTAAGCAACGCTGCTGGCCCTGCAGCCTCGAAATGTGTCGAGGCGAGCAATAATTCAGTTTAATTAAAGTAGAAAAGTGGAGTTTGGCTCGCAAACGCGCTACATTTTCCTACGCTCATTTTTCTACTCCGTAATTAATTTCATGTACGCAATTAAATTAAATCCACCTTCCCCTCTCTCCACCCTCAGTCAAGCGCTCGATAAATAATACAATAACTATAAATTAGCACTTTTCCAAATTACGCATCAATTTTTTCCGCTCTCCAATTTCAAATAAACGCCAAGCTTTAAGTGCGGTAACATCAAACGTCCGTCTACCTTTAATTAAGGCCGAACGCCGTTTTAACAGTTTCTAATAAACAACCAATTTACTCTTAATAATCATCATCATCATCATTTTTAAAATGTATGTAAATTATTTTTTTTAATTTTCAAATCCTTTCGGTGCATTATACGTCAGTCAGACTCGATGAAGTTAAAGAGACGGAGTGGCAGTCGATTCGAAGCAAAGACGTGATTAATTTGACTTTCAACGTGCCACTCCGCGCCCTATAAATCTAAATTTCAAACCAGACAATAATAAAGAACAAAGTGTTTTAAACGTCTGACGAATAAAATATCTCGACCGTTAGCAGTTCGATCGCCACTTTAAAAACACCGCATTCCATCTCATTGTAAAACTCGCTACAACAAATGAATAGCCGCATCGCATCCTTTGCTCCCTGATGAAGCTAATAAAGGCCGTTCGAGAGAGAGAGAGAGAGAGAGAGAGACCCCCCAGCCGGCAAACCTTTACCTAATTATCACAAAATTCTTCCACTTAGAAAATAAAATCGCCTCCGGTCGTAAACCCGCGACGCCCTCGCCACCCCGACAAGTAAAAAATAAATAAATAAATAAACGCAAAAGAAAGCGAAAAATCGGAGACAGATTTCTCCAACTGGGTCACCCGAGATACATCAATCGATACATTTATTTATTTTTCTTTTTTTATTTCTTGGGTCCTAGGTTTCTGTGAGCGTGAAGGATGTTGGGAACAAATGATTACGCAGGAAGACAATATCTGGGCAATCGGCGGTTAACCTAGTTCCACTTTTTTCTCTTTTTTTATATTATTTTTCTTTCTGTTTAAAAAGTCGCATGAAAATAAACGACTTCGTATTAATCCGTCAATAATTGTCTCGTGTGAATAAGACGTCCGCATTTTAAGTCGCAAATTATGCGTCGTTTTGCTTGAATTATTTATTACCCGACGCTCCGGCGAGCATCGCCTCGTTATCGTAAATTCGAGATTAGTTAACCCTAAATAAGCGTATTAATTAATTAGTAAATAAAATTTGCCTAATTAAATTACTCTCGCTAACAAAACAACAAATACTGGTATCCTTAAAATAAATGTTAAATTAGTGAAGAAGAATTTCTCGTCATTATATCGCTCTGCATAAATAAATAGCTCATTAAAATTAACTACGTAATCACGAATTCATTGCTCGACAACTGCATCTTGTGGTGGGAAACACGAGAACGTGAACTTGACACAAACATTCCCATAGACCTCCTCTTAGAACAAGAAAATTCAAGTTTCTCTTTTTATTTATTAGAAAAAAAAAGTTAAAAAAAAAAAAGAAATTAAATTCACCTCATATTCCATTCATTTTTCATTTCTGTCATTTTCATCTCGGAATCGAGTCATGAAACGAGTGAAGAGAAAGAGGGAAAAAAAAAAAAAGAAAAAACACTTCAAAGTCTATCGAAGAAATGAGAAGGAAAAAAAAATAAAACAAGTAAACAAACTTCTTCGACGGCGGCACGAAATGAAAAATTAATTTTTCTCCCTCCTTAAACGAGACGAAGACGGTTCCACGAGTAGACCGTGCTCACCGGAATGCTTAACCCCATCTCGCCGCACGGCCATTTCTCAGCCACGCCGCATTCGTGATCCACTTACCAAACAGTCCGTGCACCCCGATCGTGAAATACAGGTGCGAACAAAGGTGAAATGTACAAATACCATTTTTTAATAAATGATATTTTTACCCTTAACCTTAATCAGCCAACACAAATTACTCTTAATTAAACCTCAACCTCGAATAACTTTTTTTTATTTTTCTAAGACAGAGGGGTAGTGGATTTTGGGAGTGTCTTAGATTCCCCTCCCCTTGCCTCGCCTCACCTTCCTTCCTTCCCTCGCTCGCTCGCCTCTTTCCTTTCCCTTCCCTTCTTTTTCTGGTGGTTCGCTTCATTGCACTTCAATATGGGCACAATTCTCCCTCCCTGGAAGAATTCCTCGCATTTTCCTGGCAAAGATGAGTGAGCAATTTGTCATGCGGAGGGAGAAGTGCCACTTTATTTTATCTTATTTTTTCCCTCCTTTCAACATGCTCCCGACTTTGATTTCTTTCTCAAATAAAACTACCTCTTTAAGAGACAACACGGAAAAAAAAAAGGAAAAAAAAAAGTCAATCAAAAAAAAGGGAGACACGATTGCAACACGAGCAAACACACAGACGGCAAAATGGAGATGCAAATTCCACGCATTCCCATCCAAGACGCAAACGGTAAAATGAGGCTGCGTGCGAGACCAGAGTCGAGGGTCAGAAAAATGGCGGAAAACCTACCGACTCGACTAAGAGTGATTTGTGCGCACACGCGCCTTTTGACAACTCCGACACGACAAACGCGAATCGAGGGAATTACATTATTTTTTTACTTTTTTTTTATTATTTATTTATTTCAAAAAAATTAACAAACTGTTTTTCTTTAAAGATACTTGTATAAATTTGTTTACATAATGCGGCCGAAAGTATCTTATTGATTCAACTCGTGCCCCTCGCCCCGAGCCACGAAAGAGAGAGAGAAAGAGACAAGCAAAGGACGAGGTCAATCATGTCATTGTTCTCACACCATATTCTCGAAGCCGAACAGCGGCGCATACCTCGCCCGCGGCTTCAACACTCGTTATAATAACGACGACTCATTCAATTAATCACGACGAGCCGCATTTCCAGCTACCAAAACGACGCGGCACTCTATTAACCGCCAGTTTACCTATACGAGCGACACCTGTCCATTTTTAATTCGCCAAAAAAATATTAAATGACCCACCGAGAGCCACTTTCCCTTTAGCAAACGCGAGCAGCGAAACCATCCATGAATTTCACTTGGTCCAAATAAGCCAACGGTCTCTTGGATGCCGCGCCAACTTGGCACGCGTGTCCACGCACCGGACGATACGCTGGTCGCTCCTTGCCTCCTTGTTAGCTTAATTGTCGATTTCGCGGGTAAGTTTGGTTCCGAAGAAGGAGGAAATCGTGGGTCGTAATCGATTAAACTCGAGAGGTTATTCGCCTTTCCTCCGTCGACTTTCGACAGTCGGTCCACCTGCGACGTCGAGTCATGAGAGGAAGTGAATCACCTCTCGCCTGTATATGTTCTTCCTATTAGGAAACGGCATTAAAAAGCCAATTAAAAAAAAAAAAAGATGAAGATCGTAAAAAGAAAACGATTACAAAGCTAGATGTGTTTCAGAGACAGAGTCGACAGTTTGGCAATTAAACTAATTCATCCATACGCCATTAAAAAAAAAAAGTATCGAGTCTTTATAGATGCAATAAAAATCAAAACTGTTACCGATAAGGATTTTGTAAAAATTAATTTATCACAACTCAATTATCCTCTCGTAATCATCTCCGGAATATTTTTCTCCCATTTCATTTCATTTTTTCCTCGTTGCCATTTTTTTCACGCTTACGCAACTGTTAAAGTTATAATTAGGCAACTTGAATTGGATACAAATGAGATTCAAGTAGTCAAACAGTAAACCGTAATTTATGGGCATTTCGCAAATTAAAAAAATATTAATGGGATCTGTTTACGAGGTATTAGGCCAGAAGTAGGCCAAAGCTGCAACTCGTTGAAATTTTTTCCTATTTTCCAAATTGGAGCGTAAAATCAACAAATCGCGACAAACGAGAAAGACTCGCGCATTGCACTCGCTAAACTGTGAGTGACTGCACGTGTCAACACCTCGATGCAGCTGCTGCCTTTTATGCACATTTGACGGGGCATCTCATAAATCAATGAGAACAAACCACGGCCACCGAAGCGAGAGTTCGAGCGGCAACCAGACAGTGGCATCGACATCCAAACACCGAGCCCGACCTAGAGAATTATGTATCGACCGCTCTCCAATACAAACAAACATTCTCGAATTAACCCTTTTAATTATCCGCCGTCTCCCCGTCCTCCGGGGGTGTCCGCGTTAATTGGGCCTTTTCTTAAAGCTGCCGAATTGAAACGTGAACAATCTTTAATTCGTCGAATGTCGTCCACTCGACGTTTATCGCGATTTAAACCAGACGCTCCCATAATTCTTCTCGCAAATACAAACTGGGCTCATTTGATAATCTAATTTCGTCTTCAATCTCAATTTCCTTTCCCAATCATTTACATACGAGTTTCACCTCAAAACGACCTTCGATAACCGACAGCCGACCCCGTGGTACTCAAGAAAAAAAATTAAAAACACTTTTTTAATTTCTATCGCTAATTTGCCAATGAGTGAAATGTCACTCGTGATACTCTATTAAAGTCGGTCGGCAGCCATCTTGGCAAGCGAGCCAACATTCGTGAATTATGAGACAATGCATTCCTGGCATTCCAACGACATATTTCAACTCTTTTTTTTTTACAAAAAAAAAATCAACCACCACCAACAACAGACACTGCTTATCTATTTCAATCAAATTATTTATTTTACTTTATTTTTTTTTGTTAAGTTTATGACGAGAACAATAGTTTCTGGTGTTGGCGATGCCCCCGCATCTGCTTCGCCACCGCATCCATAATTCAAAGCGGCAGTCGTCGATTATTCACTCGTAGAGGGCGCACGGAGGCCAACAACTTACTGCGATGTGCACGTGCGACACAAGGTGCATGCGCACTCCATCAATACATTTATGACGCTCTTTATAAGGTGCACTCTCTTCCTTTTCAGTCCGTTTAATAGTTTTACAATAGTGATTTGTTAATTGATTTGGCCGATATAATATGCAAACGAGGCGTTCGTGAGAAGTGGGGGTGAGGTTGTCGAGGGTTCGACTGGGGGTGGGGAGAAAGAAAAGAGGGAGGGAAATGCAGGGTCATTCGTCAAGTGTCACGGGTGACAATGTCACAATTGCTCGTCCCACCTGCGCGAGACACGTCCCGACCTCGAAATTCCCTCTTCTTGTCGTCGACTTAAATGAGTCCTTAAAGTTTCTGACCCAAATTCACTTTGAAACACTCGACTCGACTCGCTCGAATGAAATAAACATTTAGATTAATAAATACACGCGTCTTTTTCTACTTCTCGTTTTGATTTCTCGTGAGTAAGCCCCGGGGCCATGCGTCGCTTTATTTATACCGTTTTTTTTTTTTTCTTCTTTTTTCGTTTCTAGTTTTGGTCATTGACATTTAGATCGTACAACAACTTATTGTTTCGTAAGAATTGACATTGAAGTAATTTTTAACACGTCAACGACGTTTAATCTTTCGCCACTTTCGTGGAACTGGGTCGATTCAAAGTTTGAGTCAGAATATTACGCATTTTTTATTTACATTTCCTTCCTGCCAAACGAAGAAATATTTTATTAATAAAACAAAAGTAACGTTAAACGCCTAAACCCAAAAACTTTGTACTTTGAGGGGAAAAAAATGTAAATTGTCACCCTAATCCTCGTATTAAAATGCAAATCCTTTAAATCCAATCTGAAAGAAAACTTTGATTTATACGGAAAAATAAATATTAAAAAAAAAGAAAGGAGTCTCGAGCTAATTGCATGACGCAGCACTTTGGAAACGATCTTTCCTTTCGTTGGCCGTAATTCGATGGAGAAAAGAGGAATCGAACGAGTCGAGTCACGAATCGATCACGAACCGACCTTCGAAAGCATCTCGCCACCTTCAATTTTTCATCCTAAACCGAATAATTGAGCGCACCTTAACAGGTGCGACTCGCCTAGCCTCTCCTCATCCTGCAATTAGCACTTCCGGTTTCCGTGGACCGAGTCTAAATTCAATCATTTTTCGCCGACATTTTATTTGGCCGTGTACGACAACGGCAGCACGACTGGCCTCCAGCTGAGACCGAATACCTCCCTGGCAACTGTTGCCATGACGACGCTTCGCGATGGAAACCCATCTCCCATCGGAGAACGCTACATCTCACCCCTCCCTCTTTCCTCTCTCCACCGACCCCATCACTGTATTGGCAGGACGAGGATTCTTCGAGAAGGGAGTGCACCACCACTAGGATGACACACTCAATTCCCCTTCCATCCAACCCCCTACCCCTCCTCCATATTTTTTTTCTTTACTGTACCCTCCTCCATTTACAATTTTTTTTATATCCGTTCGGATAAAAGATGCGCCGCTTTCGTATCTGCATCTCAATTTCGGCGCGTGTTACAATTTTTCGTGTAAACACTCACTTCCGGTTTTTCATATCCGCAATTAAATTATTAAAAAAGTAATTAATTTAAAGAAGATTATATTCTCGTTGTTAATCCTTCGAGCAAACATTTGTTTTTAACTATTCTCATTACATTTTTTTCACCCTATTTTTAACTCGAGCCTAAATTTGCCGACGAGTTTTCGCACTCGAGAAATGTGGGCCAAGCACCCGAGTGTCTGTGGCGGAACTGCAATGATGACTATTCCCAAGTAAAAATAAAATTGAATTTAATGTGAGCGACCAGATTTTTTTTTTTTTTAAATAGACTTAAACATTTACATAATTCCAATCAAGGAAACTGCAAATCCTTTTCATTTTTATTTAAGTCTCGGTAATAAATCACTCTAGAAAATTAAGGAAACCTTGTTTCTGAAGTAAAAACAATAGGTCTTTCGGTAAAAGATGGAAGAGTTTAGCGCTTTATAAGAAGAAAATAATCCCGGTTCGTGTTAACAAGGAGCATTCGGCGAATTTGTTTCCATTCATGCATCGCAACAGGATCCTATCGGCAAACCATTTCTATTTCCATTTCCCTCTCGTTTGTGCTCGTATTAAAAGATCGATGGGAAACGGCAAAAACCCGGATAACGCAGCTAAAATTACGCGTGAAAACCCTTCTTGTTTTTACGCTCACTCGCGTAATATACGAGTGCAAAAGTAGACTCGTTGCATGCGAACAATGGATATGGGCAGGCGAGGGGAAAAGAGCCTCTTCATTGCTTCATCGATTTTTCTTCTTTTTTTTTTTCCTTCTTTCTTTTCTTTTCTTGCTCGGTGAATAATTCTCTACTCGCAAGTTACAGATGTTTTTAATCAATAGCTTTTTTTTTCTCTTCCAATCCAAACATTATCACGCTCTTTTCAAAGCGTCTCGTCACATTAAAGAATAATAAAATCAAAACAAGATCTACTCTTTTCGATATTTCGTAGAAGTTTGAGATATAAACAAAGAAGCGATTCGAACCACTCCCAGAGAAAACGCAATTAAAATTCAACTCACAGAAATTCCTCGAATTTATAAGAAGAAAAAAATCGGATTCCCAATCCACCTTTTTTTACTTTTTTTTTTTAAATGTAATCTTAATCTTAAAAAGTATAAGAAAGCAGTCGAGATGAAGAAGGAGAAGAAGAAAGAAAGAAAAAATGTACCTACACCACTTACACGCCTTTCTTTACATGATTTATTGCTTTACTAGCGAGTGGAGTAGGGAGATGAGGGAAAAACTGTCAACTCTAATACACTCGGAAAACGTCTCGACTTGCACAAATGTAAATTATTGACAGAAAAAATAATAAAAATAAAAACACAACAATTTCTTTTTGTTTCTAATTTGTAAAGTCAATGGGAAAAAAGACAAATTTGCGAAGAAATGGGGAAAAGTGAGTGAGAGAAAGGAAAGATAAGAAGAGAAGCTGTGCATGGCACCTTATCAAGCGAGGGAGGAATGGGAGGGGTGAGTGGACTTTAATTATGGTGTAACCAACTGCAGCATTCCGGACCAGTCCAACCGAGCCCAGCTACGAGAGGGGGGATCGGGAGAACGACGTATTTAAATACTGTGTGGTTAGAGGTACCCTTATCCATTTGCTAATTAATTTTGATTTGGATTAAAAATGAAAGAAAATTATCGAAGCTTATACTCGAGTTGTAGCACTCACTCGGCGATACATTGTAGTTTAAAGTGTGTCGGTTATTTAACCGTCGAGTATAAGCACACGAGTTGTAATTAGTTAGAATAAGTGCGGAAACAAGAGGAGCTAAATCCAGCACGACGCCATGTGCACGAGACCGAAAAGGAGCAGCAATCAATAAAATGCAAAGCCAAGCCAGACTTTAGTCGCTTCGCTACGATGGCACGCCGTGGCAGCCCTAACCCAATTCTGCCTCCCCTATTTCCCCTTTTCAAATTGCACCTCCTTCCATAAATCATGGTCGAGCATTTTCACCACCACTTCACACCGCGACAATAAACAGGTGAAACACGCCCTTCAAAACACTCGATCGAACCCAACGAGCGCCGCTAATTTATACGCAAATATTTATTCGTTGTTTAATTCGTGGCAAACTCGTCAATGAATTAAGACTGATTCCGTCCCATTTTCAACCGCGCCACGAGCGGAGCAAAAAGGAAAAAGGAAAAATAGAGAAAGTGTTTCGACATTGAACTGAGTTGGGTTTTAATGTAATTGCGTGTATTCGCGAGATGTAAACTCGTGGAACGAGCCTTGACCCAAAGTGAACTAGGTGTTTACTCGAGACGAGGTCACGAGGTTTGCAGCTTCCTTATTGAAAAGGTGGTAGGTGGCAACAAAGCGTGGGCCTAATCCACTCGCAACCGATTAATTGCGTTTACTGAAACTTACACCTCCAAAGATAATGCGAGTCGAATTCCGTTCCCTGGAGAAATTAAACTCCGTACCGAGCAAATTGCAAACAAATGCAACAAACGTGCAGTTAAAACTCGACTCACTCGACGAACGGCGGCGTCACCTCCTCTTCCCCTTTTCCCCCGACCGCTACTATATACTCGAGCTCACTTGACCCGAATCGTATTCAACCTACTGTAGTGCATTTTTCTTCGTACTCCTTTCATTACAGAAATGACGTCGTGTCACGTGCATCATTTTGTTTCCGCAACAATTAGTAGTGTAATTTACAACTCGTAATTAACATCAATTGCAATATGTAACTTACAATATACGAGCCATAAATCAATCGTTTTTTCTTCGCCATGTCTTCAGCGTGAAAATCTTTTGTTGACAAACATTACAAAGTTCATCCGGCAACCACATACTTTTATTATACCAACTAGTAATGAAAATTAACAAACGTACAAACTATCTCGTAAACTGCACGAGTTGAATGAAATGGCTCGAGTTTCTTAAACGAGTCAAATATCGTTCGTAAAAGTGCATCTGTTAAACCGATACAAATTGACATTTGCATCAATTGTAAATGTTTATACTGTATGTAGCTCGACTACAAATATGAATTACTTATCACCCTGAGTAAGTGTCACCGACTTGCTGTCTTGCTCAATTCTGTCCATAATTTACATCTATCTACTCGTAGTACTTCAACAAAAGTAAGTAGACAGCTATTTTGTTTCGCACAAATCATTTACAGAACGCGTGATACTTATCCTCAGTACGGTTAGAGAATGTAAATGACTTAAATTTAACTAATTTAAATCACTTTTTGAGCACTTGCCAAGCGAGAAAATCGCATTGACATTTTTCTCGTCTCGTTTCAAACAAGTGATGACAAACAAGTGATTGTTTGAGAACACGTCACTTTTGTAATTCCTAGGTTGTAAATAATAAAGTTGACCATCCCGCTTTTACTTCCGCACGGTATAATTTATAAAGTATTACTTAATAATTGACGAGACTCGACTCTAACGCTTAAAGGGAGACAATTCGCTACAAATGAAAAGTGCAATAAACATTCGTTAAAAATCGTGCAATTGGTCATGGTCTAATTTTAGGTCAAACTCTAGTTAAAACGTTACGATTCGAAATGATCCGAGATTTGGCAATGATAGAACGTTTGGCGAGAAAAGCCGGAAACAGCTTCTTCTACTCGTTATTTTTCTTATTCTTTCTCGTTCTGGTGTCGTCTGTTTGTAAAGAAACACGAGGCAGGAGCCAACACATAATTCACACCTGACAGGTGGAAGAAGAAAAGATTGTCCCCGCAGCAGTGTGGCAAAGAATCAAATGCTCAGCTGAACAAACGTTAAATACTGTCAACACAATTGCAAACACATACACAGTGATAAACGACTCACTGGCATTGCAACTAGAAAAATAAAAGAAACAAATAAAACACTGCTCAAAATAACAATAAAACATCCATTTCACGTCTTAATCACCGATCACACATCAAACGTCCTCGAGTGTACCTATATAGATGTGTACAGGAATTTGCGATTTTCGACAACACACGTCGAGTTTAGTTGGCATCCGCAGACGGAGTCAGAGACGAAGACGGAGACGAAGAGGGGATCCGGCGAGTCTCGCTATGCGGGAGAAAAGAAGAAAAAGGGAGAGAATCGTGTGTTGTTTGGCTTCGGCAGCGAACCAAAAACTCGTTGGCAACGAGCCAAAACTGACACGAAATCAGCTGCTGTAGCAGATTTCTCGCTACGTTACTCGACTGACAACTATTATCGCGTGCATTTCCACAAATCCCGACCGCAACTACTGTACCGTTCTATACCGTTCTCCAATTTTTTTATTTTTTTTTTATCTTACTTTATTGTCGGCTTAAACTGCATCTGCCGTACGAACCAATTAAAAAGAGCGTAAATGTCAAATTGCCCACTTATAATTACGCAACGGTCTAGAAATATATTCCCCAATTAGGCTCGTTTCGCCCGAAATTTCCTCAAATTAAATTTAATTATAAAAATAAAAGTTAAGCCTGAAAAATTCGAGGATTAATTTTTAATTTTTATTTGTTTACCCCATTTCCTTTAAAAAAAAATAAAAATAACGGATCGAGTTTAGCGAGAAGAGACTGACTGCGTTTGAGATGCACTCCCGGTAATTGATCCAAATAAGCGCGCGCGTTCATTAATAATTCAGCCGCCATGGATCCTCCGAGTTGAACTTCTCGAAATGAGCCATTTTAGCCTAGACTGAGAGAGACTTTGACTTTGTGCTCCTAATACTCGGATCGAGACAGCGACGCGCCCGTAGCTCGCGTGCCACTCATCGAGCCAAATTTGCCAACGTGTTTGCAAATTGAGCGATGATAAATGCAAATGTAACTCGTCGTCGACTTCGAGTCCTTCGATTACAATTACAACCGGAAGTGATTTTTTTAATTCGCTGTTTTTGCAACAAGGAGTTGTGGGAGTAGTTTTAACCTATTGCCCGCCTCGTTGCCACGACGACGCGTTTCTTCGTGAATGCAAATTGAGTGATAAACGTTTCCCGCGTCAACAAAGGGAGAAGGAATAATTCATTCGACAAACTATAAGCTTTAATTCTCCATCTAAAACACATTTCAAATTGGTAAAAAAATTATTATTTTTTTTTTATTTTTTATTTTTTTTTTTTTTTTGTAGAAGAGTTTGAGGAAACGAAACGAAGGGGGAAAAACACTCCAAATATATACAAACTCGAATGCAGCAGACTGACGAAAAAAGGGAAAAAAATTAAAATTTGATTCCGTTCGAGCGAACAGCTGTGTGCTAAGGGGGTCGCAAACTATGAAAAGAGGGCCTTCGAGCACGGGGAAAGAAGGGAATAAACATTTCCATAAATTCTCATTCAAGACTCAACTCGTGAAAAACGTGCGTGTGCAACCGGAAAAAGTAAAAGGAGGAAAATAAAAAATGGCAATTAAAAGTTAAGCCCCTCGCATTCATTATCGGAGTGTAAATATTGGACAAATACTGATTAACAAATCTAAGCCCGCACCCCTTTATCGCCGCAAAACAAACACGCGAGACGAGCGAGACGACTTGCACTCGCACTCCCACTCGCACCGAGTTACATAACGTGGTCGAGCTTAAGGGATTTCGTTTGGCAGCTTAAACGCCCTGTATTACGATTGACACTCCAAAACTAACTCCCGATCTCGCGCCGACCACTCGGCCTTTAAACGAAGCCGATACTCAAACGGCGCGTGACGTCATCGATCGGTGCAAATAATAACTATTTGGTCTCGACCCGTCACGCCCAACTGACCTACGGTAAAAGTTGAGCACTGCCACTCCCCTCTGATTCTCAATTTATGAAAAATTAAAACTGGACCAAATGAGGGAAATTAATGCGCCCTCTATGTTATTATTTTCCCGGTCGATTCGAAGCATCAGCTGTCGAGACAACGTTCTTAAGTTAGCAGGTGGCTGAGACCTTATCCCGAAATTCCTCGACAACAAATAATAATTATTTTTTCTTCCTTATCATTACAGTAATAAAGTATAAAAAAATAAATAAATAAATGATGCGGACGAAACTAGTTATTAATTAATGATAAATTTGACTGTGCTTGGTCGTGGAACCGCAAAACCCATAAACACGCGTCGACTGTCGCAAAAAGAGGGAAGATGGGAGGAAAATGGGAGACATACACGACACTCGCATTACGTCCTAAGGAAATACACGATCGATTGCATGCAGACACCAAACAAGCCTCGTCGCAAAAACTGGTCGCCCAATCCCATGACCAGAGGGCATCGCTACAAAGCCAAAGAAAAGAAAAGAAAAGAAAAGAATCAAACTCACCCACAACTTTACATCTTTGTACTCGACAAAGACCCTTCTTGCTGCCTTCTTTGTCTTTTATTCCAATTCATTACTCCTCTTCTCCTTCAAATTCCACTTATTACTCACCATCTTTTCTCTCCAAATTATTTACATTTTGTTTTTTTACACTCTTAGAATAAAACTAGCCATTATTTATGACTAATTTTCGTCTAAAAACGGCCATCCCCTTTTTCGAGGAAACGCAAACCGCACAAATCTCTCATAATTGTTATTATTATTATTTCTCTCTCTCTCTTTTGTTGCTTTAAAGCATTTAGGTTGTACTACGAAACTAAGTAAGTAAGTAAGTAAGTGTAATCGATCATGCAAGTGAGTGATGTTAGTTGTATTTCAGTCGGTCTTCAATCTAGTCGAGAGACTCGCTTAGCTTCAAAGGTTTCTTTTCCTCATTCAATATTTATGGTTTCATGTATCGGCCACTAACAGTTGGACAGAAAATAAATATCCAGCGCACACACCCACATGCATAAACATAACAAACAACAAAAAAAACTACGGTACACATTAAAAAGCGTATATTTCACTAAAAAAAAATACACAAGTCACTAAAGTGCGACTCTCTCTACGAGGAAATATTAAATTGTGTTTACTTTACAAACTTGCAACGAGCTTTGCACTATCGGTTTTTACAACAATACGCTTCCCCATAAAATTAAAATAAAATAAAAAGATGGCGAGCAGCTAGCACTCAACTTATCGCGAAATATCGCATTCTAATGACCTATAAAAACAAAATAAAAATGGTGACCTCAAAGTCGTGGAGATTTGCGAGCAACGAATTTAGCCTCGTTTCGTTCGGAGTGCCGTTGCCTTTTCTTCCCCTTTGCACCAATGGTTGCACCTAATCACCTCTCATACATCATGACTGGAAGCAAATAGATTAATCAGAAGGGAAGACCGACCGAGAGAAGACACGAGAAGAGAACAGAAGAAGAGCATCTCGTGCGAGTGACACATCCGACTCATTAAGCCGCAGCTCCAATAATGCACCCCGAGATAAACAATGGCGACGAAAAAACGCCCCAATTAAACACAAACGACCAGATCGTCGTGTACAACAACAAACACTCGCTCTCTCACTCCACTCCCCCGTTCCCTTACCCTTCCTTCATTCTTCCGCATACAATATTATCTAGGTGCGTGTTTGTACAATGCGCCGCGACTTGCAACTGATAAGGAAAACACTGAAATTTCTCTTTAAAACACAAATATTTACCGCATTTCACTTCACAGCGTGAAATTCAGTCTCGAAAATCGTTTCCAAAACAAAATACAAAAAATAAAAATAAACAAAGACTAAAAAAAAAAATATCGAGTCGAGTCTAGATGTGCTCTGCAGGTTCGCATACCAACCGTTCGAGCAACTTTTTTTCCCCTCCCACCCCTCGGTGGCAAATTTTTCTCTCTAAAGCCAGAAATAATTTAAATTCAACTCCCACACTCTCACTCTCACTCTCAAACTCTCGCAACAATTTCGACGAATAAAAATCAAAAATCAATTTAGTCAATTAAAAAATGAACTATGCAACTCCTCGCAAGATTACTTAGGGTAAAAGGAAAAAATGTTCGTGCGAGGCCAAATTATCTACGCCAAGAACTGGTTTGATGTAACTTCAAACAGTGCGAGGAGAGAGAGAGAAAGAAAGAAAAGAAGAAAATAAATGAAAAGAAGCAACTGCACACTCGAAGAAGCCAACGTAAAAATCGAGTCAATTCCTCGTGTTTGTATATTTTTTAACGATGACGTAATTAGTCTCGGTTCAAAGTCCATCGAGTTAAAGAAGATCGGTCGTTATCGGTGCACTACCAAATTAGCCACCTTCAATTTTTATTTATTAATAATTAATTACCTTATTTTATCCGCTCGCTTATCTAGACTCGTAATCGATGATTGCATTATCCACTGGTAAAAATTACTCTTCGTACACTCGCTTTATTCGCATAATGGACACTTTGGGCAACTCAAACAACCGTTTGCTATTAATTTTCTTATCATAAATTGATAAGTTAAATCAAGAATTGATCGAATTCCTCGATTTTTTTCCATTTTCGCCCATATTTCGCCACTGTAAACGCTTATCTGGTTTCTTGGTAAACCCCAAATCTCCATTGTGAATCATTCGATTATAACCCTAAACTCTAAATTTACTTCTCTTTAAATTATTTCATTCCTCGGTGGGATTATTTTTCATCCTCATATCATACTATAACACGCGTACATAAATGTATTTAAAAAAAAAAAATCCACAGCTGTTGCTAGTATAGCAATAAAAGACAAACTTGTGTTAGCAGAGAAAAAAAAAAGGGAAAAATTTAAAATAACAGGTTAAAATCAACAAATGGCCACTACATCAGACACAAAAACAGTAAAATCACACGTAACGAGTTATAGAATACACACTGCGGAAACACACTGGAAAATACTTCCTGCAGTCAAACTTTTGTAATGACGAGTTGTAAAAAAAAAAAAAAAAAATGTAAAAATTGAACATTTCGAAAGGAAATACTCTTTAAAAAATGGTGAGACTAAATAAATTCGTGTTTAACAGTTAGAAAAAACACTGAAAAGCGTTTATAAAATCGTTAAGGATTATAGAGATGGTTAAAATATCAAAGTTGATTTAATTATCGTCATTAAGAACGGGGATTTAATACGAGATTGAATGAAATAAAATTAAACGAGCTCTTAAAATAATAATAATATTAATATTTTTTTAAATTGGGGCAACTTTCAGGGAAAAATAAAGAAATAAAATAAGGAAAAGGTGAAACGAACACTCGACTCGTCAGGAAACTTTATCCGAGTGCGGGTATAATTTTAGTAGTCGTATTACGGTAATATTGTGTGATAACATTAAAGCAGCAAGCAACAATAAAACAACAACAACAACAACAACAACAAGATGGCACAGTAAATGGTGAAGTGAGGTTGACGTACCTCTAGATCTTCGTATGTACGAAATGAGATGATGGCGAATCCGTCGATGATATCCTCCTCGAAAAGAGGCTCCTTACTTCTTTTTTTGCGAACGGGAGGTCTGACGGGGGTTTGTGGACCGGGTGATTCGTCGCCCTCGTCGGTCGGCGAGGGCTGTCTTCTGCTGTCCTTCTGCTGTTGCATGCGCGCCGCCCGCTCCCTCCTCAGTCGATTGCGCTGAGTCCGCTGCTTACCCTCGCTTTCCATCGCGAGTTCACACTCGATCCGCCGCACTAAACAACACAAATTGCCTCATCGGGTACTCCAGATGTCCTACTATATCCTGCTATGGCTCGAATTTGCCAGGCAAACGTCAAAGCCGAGCAAAAATCCCTCGCAAAATCGTCCAGAGAACAGGGTCGGCTCTGTTGTTCAAATGGCGGAAAATACAATATGGCCGCCGCACGCAGCCAAGTGCCTACGTCTTCATCCGCCAACATCCTCCCCCGGTGCGAGCAAGTAGTGCCGACTCTTGCATCGATAAACCACCTTGAATTATCCGATAGATTTTTTTTCATTTTTCTTTTTACTTATTTATTTATTTCTTCGAACCGAGTGCTCGGTGCTCCACTCTAGTGACGACGGTAATAATAGTTGTCCGCGAGGATTAAGTGAATTGTTTAAAGCGGTTTAATTCAGTGCTCTGTATTTTTGTTTCTTTTAAAGGGGCAATTTTTATCTCCACTTCTGGTACTCGAAAATAAAATATCATTTAATCACTTAATCATTTAATTTTTTTTTGTTTTTGTTTTAATTGAAATGTTTTGTCTTCGTTTTTGAATCGCTCGACCTATTTTCGAATTCAAATAACCCATTTCTCGCTTTTTTTTTTTTTTTTTTTTATACAGAAGAATTTTATTTTAGAATTAAAAATATTTTGATTACGTCATTTACCTGATAAATGATAAATAATAATTTTTAATTTTTTTTAATTTTTTTTTGTTTGTTTGTTTTGATAAAGTAATCCAAAACTTTAAGAAAATAAATGACTATTGTAAGAAAAAGAAAGAAACGAAAGACGTTACACGAACGGCTTAAAGTGATTATAAATTCAAGAAAAGAAAAGTGAAAACATTTTATTTAGCATTTTATCGAGTGCAATAATTCAAGATGATAAAAATGTTAGTTGTTGGAATTTGTTTCATTTTATTAGTCAGCTACAATGAGGATCGAATATAATAGTTCATTTCGCATGAAGAAGGAGGGAAAAATCGATGCTGGAGTGTGGCATGTGAAGTTGGAGCGCCATAAATCTACATTAGGATCCCCCGCCGTTCGCACTACTCCTGCTTCTTCCGCCTTCTCTCGTTTGGAATAATATTCCGCCTACTCCACAACCAGGCATTTCATTAGACATTCAAAAATTCTCTTCTTCAAATTCGAGCTTTCATTCAGCGACATGACACACACGAGTCAGTCTAGTCTCGTTTTCATCCACTAACTACGTCACTCGTTTTTAAGTTGCAGAGTGTGACCTAGTGAATGGACACTAATTTTAGATGAATTTGAAACTATTTTATTACTGTTTTTAAATACTCGTGCAATAAAAATTACTTCAATCGATAACCTTTAAGCGTGTATCAGCGTGTCTATCTGGTGATGTTATCGCGTTTGATGTACAATATAAAATGCGGGTTAATTATTAACAAGCTTAAACATTTCGCAGATTAGATACCGCAACGATTTACATTTTGATTTTATATAAAAAAAAAAAAAAAAAAAAAGTTGATTTTTTTTTTAATAAAGGAAATAAAATTGTTAAGTTAATATTTATTTATAGTGACAGTTAAAATCCACGAATGATTAATTTCTAACGTATCCTTAATTACAATAAAATATTGTGCGAAGTCATCGTTTGAAATACAATCGATGTGAAAATTTGAGGGTATTGTGGACCGTTATTGGACTACAATTGACACTGACCCGTGGAAATAAAGTAAAGGCACACGCTACTTGGCTTCCAAACTTTTTTCTCTCTCTTTTTTTTCTTCTTTTGTGCCCAACCGTGTCGCTTAACCGTACACGAAGGCATTAGAGGCAAAATATTGATTGAATGCGACCCCCTTCAGCTTGTGCTCCTTCCCTCTCGCCTCCCTAAGCTCATAAACTTGATGTGAAGAGGGCGCTCAATCTTGGTTGCTAAGCAACTGGCCGCGACGCCGCGACTGCGTTTTTTTCTCTCCGATGCCCGCACCATCTGTTATCGTTCAACGGAAACGTGAAACCACCGACGATTTAATTGTCACTTTTCTATCGTGTTACATTTACTGCGGGCAAAATGAATACGAGAAATGTTTAATGACGTCGAGTCGTAAAGGTGATTTTATACTTAAATAAAAAATTAAAAAGCGTAATAAAAAGTGATTTAAAATGATTAAAAATGATTAAAAAAATGTTTTTGCAGTCATTAAATAGCTGTAAAATTGAGATGCACTGTTAACGCACAGTTTTTTATTATTTAATGATTAAAAAAATGATAAAATTATCTTTTTTATAAGTTTTTTTAAATTGATTTTTTTTTATACTAGTGTTCCATTTATTAAAAAGCGGAATCAGCTGGCGAGTTTAACATTTCGTAGTCGTCTATATCGGATTGTATTTCCTTCCAATTTTTTTTTTTTTTTTTTTTTTACACATCTCGACTTTACATGAGTTAAAGAGTCTCGATCTTTGACTCTATTGAATTTCAATAGTCAATTACAAACTTTAAAAAGTTTTCCGTTATTTGATATTAAATTTTAAAAAATTATTTAAAAGAACAAAAACTAGAATTTATTAATTTTTTTTATTTATTTTATTTAATGTTTTTTTTTTTTTTTTTTAGTGAGGATCATGCGAATGAGACGAGAAATAAAAAGAACGCATTAAAAAAAAATGCAAAAACGCTTCTCAGATTTAACTTTAGACAACTAGATGGCGCCACTCGACTGACAGATGCAATTAATGTAGAGCGTGCACTTCGACAAGACAAATGAACTATTATTTGTTGTTTATTGATCATGGCATCAATTTCAGCACGATTAACTGTTATCGGTGAAAATGGTTACGGAGAACCAGAACAAGATGCAAATTCCGCATTAACGGAGTTGGA
This sequence comes from Geophilus truncorum, assembly GCA_034695745.1. Classification (NCBI taxonomy): domain Eukaryota; kingdom Metazoa; phylum Arthropoda; class Chilopoda; order Geophilomorpha; family Geophilidae; genus Geophilus; species Geophilus truncorum. Next base: position 25,672 of record JAQFZP010000507.1, read on the forward strand.
CAAAGGCGAGTAAATTCAAAAGATTCATAAATCCTCCCATTTTAGTAATAATTTATTGAATTTATAGGTCTTAGATCTGGAAAAATTGGAGACCAAAGCGAAGCGATCGTTCGCTTTCCTCGTTTATTTGAAAAATATCCATTTCCCATTTTAATTAACTCGGCATGTCTCAAATTAGCGGACGTATTCAGAGTTGGGTAAAAAAATCAATTCAAATGAAATAATAATCAAATGTTTTATACATTTATCTTTCCTTTTAAAGCAACAACTTTTTACGTTTGTGCATTTTAAAAGTAATGCAACAAACGGACAAACATTTGGACAAGATCTTGAACGTCGAAGAGTTCGTGCGAAGAATATTTTCGGTTATTCACAGCAACGATCCGTTGGCGAGAGCTCTTACGTTAAGGTTTACTCGTTTAAAATGACCTGTGGGTGTTAAATTAAATTGATTTTCTATTCAGAACGTTAGGGAGTATCGCAGTCATAATTCCCGAATGGAAAAACGTACATCACAGTATTCGAGTCAGTCTCGATTCGCACGACAAAGTCGAATTGGAAGCGGCGATTTTTGCTGTCGGCAAATTTACGGCGCAGTCCAAGTAATTTATCATTTAGATTTACACGAATTCGATGTAATAAAAACCTTCGTTTATTACAGAACATTCGCTTCGAATATTTACGGCAGAATCGGCCAAATGATCGAAGGTTTGGCGACCCCTGTGGATATCAAACTGCAACTCATTTCGATATTTCAACACATGCATCATGAAGATCAAACGACGACTTTAGTTAGACAACTGTGCGCTAATCTTTTGCCCAAATATCCAGCCACAGAATTCGTCATCGTAATTTTGAACACAATGACCAAATTATCGGCCGCATCGTTCATTCCGGTCAACGATCAGGTCGAGAAACTTCTCGAGTTTTTGCGCACCGACGAAAGAACGGTCGTCAAAGTTGCCGTTCTCAGAAATCTCAAACACTTAGCCGACACCGGATCGCGGTTTTGGAACAAGGACAATCTGGAAGCGATGGCGGTTTTCGCAGATCAAAGCTTGTCCGTCGGGTTGAAATGCGCCGCTTTGGACGTTTTGGCGTCACTGGCGTGCTCCGATGCGGTCAACAGGTTCAACGTTTCATCCGGTAACTTTAAAAAATGTTTATTTTTATTATGGTAATTGTAATTTTTGAAAAAAAAATAGATTCGGTGTTTATTCAGCTGTGTAATAATTCGTGCTACGAAGACGATTTGATATTGGCATCTAAAGCCATTCAACTGCTCACGCATTTGACCGTTTGGAGTCACCAACGTAATAAAAGAATGTTTTCTGTGAAAGATTTAATTGAAAATTAATCGATTCGTTTGTTTTTAAGCAGTTAATTCCGACACCGAGCATAAAACTCATCTAAATTTATTCGAAAACGCCATACTCGCCATCGAATCGTTTCTTTTAGGCGCAACTTCGGTGCCCGCCAGTCCAGAAGTGGTCACTGCAACCAAAGTAAATATTTATCGTTAAATTGTCGACAACTTTATTCAAACTCGATTTCTGCAGTTGTGTTTATCGTGCGCCGTCATCTTGTGCGAAGCGAATGCGGACGTGTGCAAACAGTTCGCAGATTCTTTCGGGTCGTTGATCAATACCACTTCCGGAAACAATACGAAATTGTTGTGCGAAGCCCTGGCAGCGATGGGCAACCGCGAGGCATCCGCATTGATGCCCGTGCTACCGTCGTTGACGCAGAAACTGAAGAACATGGTCACCAACACTGCGAAAAGCAACGAATTGCAGAAATCGGCCGTAAAAAAAAATGAAATATTTGTGTGTAAAAAAATGCGTCGATTGTGTTTCATCGTTTATTTTTTCAGGTGGTGATTTTCACTTTGCTGTTTCAAGCGCTTCAAAACAAATCGACGGATTTATCGAGCGAGATTCCAGTTTGCAAGTTGTTGGAGTGCTTGGACTTGTGGGCGTGTTACAAAGTGGGCCGTCAGGCGTCTAGATACGGATACCACAATTACGCGTCGGGAATCTACGCGCATTTGTCCAATCAAGTGTCGTCGGAACATTTCCATTTCTGGCTCGTCGGATTGTGGGAAATGAGTCTCGCAGAGAGTTGCGTGCAGTCGAAAGAAACGGCCGTGCAGAAAGTGGACCACATCTCGGATGCCGTCACTCATTACATGAAAGGAATCTCGGCACTTAAAGTACACTGACGTCTCATAAAAAGAAAGAAAATAAAAAAAAAGTAATAATTATTTTTCATTTTTTTTAAGGCTGCTACGATTCCTACCAACTTGCTTCATTTTCAGTTGGAATACGTTCGATTACGAGTCGAACTTCTCCAAGCGCATTATCAGTTAGCCCGAACTTGCACTAGTCTGAAAACGTCGCCGCCGCCTGCAATTGCGGCTACTTTAGCCGCGGCAACAAGAGACGAACTTCAAAAATGCGGTCGGATTACGATGCAGCTTAGAAAATGCGTTCGAGAATTCCGGACGTTGGGCGATCAGTACGGAAGGCTTTATCAATCCGTTTTCGATGCTGATCCCATTACACTTCTTAACATTCAAGTGTAAGTTGAAAAAATAGGTAAAATAGATCGATATTTTTAATCATTTTATTTCAGGTTGCAGCATAATTGTTTTCTCATAGCCCAGGCCATCGATAACGTCGCATTAAAAGTGCAGAATGTCGGGTAAATTATTAATGACTATACCGCAAAATTTCGGACATTTTTTAAAATGTTTTTACAAAATTTAATTTAGTGTGATCGAAGAAGATTCGCTCTCAGATTTGTGTTTGGGATCGCTTAAGAAAAACGGATTATACACGACTGAAACGAGACGAATGGTGTTAGCGAGTCAAGAAGCCATGTTGTATTTATCGTCGATAAATCAATCGGGAGAAACTCATAAATTAATCGGAAATAAAGTAAACGGTTATCGCTTTAATAAAAATAATTACGTTATTTATTTATTTATTGTTGCAGCAAGTCGACAGATTGATGAGGGTGTCGCAAATACTCGTCCAAGTACCGCTTTGTATTCCTCGATATTTCTTCCAATCGTTGCAGTCGACAAGCATTAAAGTAAAAAAAATAATAATTTGTGTAAATTTACATTTATTCATAATTGTCTTTCCAGTTGGCAATTTCACCCCAACCCCGCGCTCTCGGCGAACCCATCACCATCCAAAGCAACTCGCACTTTGCGTTGAAAGTCGAGGGGGTCATCCAACACGGCGCGCGCAAAAGAATGTTCCGCAAAGTATCTTCGATTGTCCTCAACGTTTCTTCGGTCACGCAAACGACGAACCGACAACATCAAGTCGGAGATACAAAAGTAATTGAGGTTTTGCTCTGCGATATTCATTTATAATTAATTTATTTTCTTTCTCCCAGACGTCGTCCGATACGACCAACAGCATGACGCAAACGGTGGAGCCGCACAACGACTACTTCAACGCCCAATTTTTACTCGCGTTTCCCGTCGCCGGAGTTCACGTCATCACCGTGGAGGTTTCTGTCGTGGACGAAATGGAAGAAATTTGGAAAACTGGACCTCGTTATTCGTTGACTGTGAAGTCGTACGACGATTCGATGGGTTCGAAACAGACGTCTAGAAATACGTTCCCCAACCGGTTTTGATAGATTTTTGTACATTCCCTACGATTAAACGACTTTTATTCTTTCAATTTTATTTATTACTCGATTCTATTTATTTCTACACACCTGAGGTTACGAAGGTGGCCATAATTTCGTTACTTTATCGTGAAGTGAAACTGGAAGCCATTCCAAATATTGCTCTAGTAAATCTAGAAATTAAAATAAAATCAGTTATAATTTATAAAAAAAAAAATGGGAAGAAACGTGAGTTAAAACTTGCATTTCTGGTCGTTCTTCCAACAATCGATGAGAACTTTCTTTCTATCGACGCCTTTGCTGCACAAACATTTCAAAAAACTTTCGGTCCGCGGTTGTAACCTAAAAATTCCCAATTTTAAAATACTTTTCTATGTTGTTTTATCTTATAATTAACTTACTTTGACCAACTTTTCACCATGACGATCGGTTTCGACAACATCACCGACGAAAACTGTTTTAACGATTCAAATACTTCGCCTTCTAAGAAAAAAGCCGCGAACCAACGATAACGATCCATGATTTTAGGGAATTTGATTTCGGCCGCAGGAAGAGGCCAACACCGAGGACCGAACGTCGACTCGGCGTGACAATAAAGTTGATCTCTCTGTCGATCGTATCGAGGCTTCGGATCGTCCATTGGTTTGGAGAAATTGCATAACAACGGGGCGCACAGAGGCAACCATTCGGGTTCGATGGCAGTCACGCCTCGGAGATATAACTTATTAGTTTCCATCATTTCTTGATACACAACGTACTCGGGTTGCGATTTGTGCAAAACCGAGTTTGCGTCGATGAATACCAAATCGTCCACTTCCGTACACTGCAAAGAAAAGAAAAGAAAATTAATTTTCGCTTAAAATCGATTTTAAAAAAGGCGTTAAAATTCAACTCTAATACCTCGTAAGCCTTTTTATATTTCTTTCTGTCTTCGCCTTCCTTGATTTGAGATTCTGGAATTTTCCTACGAAATGAGATACGAATGTAAATACAGAAAAAATATTATATCTGTATTTAGTATAGTATAACTTTTACCTTGCGACGTGATTAGGCACGCCTGCGAGAATTATCTGCCGCAACAACTTGATTTTAAAATCGTCCGGATGTTTCATTTTAGGATCGATGCAAAGGTTGACGTGAGGCATCACCAAATTTATCGAATTCGTCAATTGGGCTCTTAGTTTCCTCACTTCTAAGATGGCCTTGTGCCGTATCCCACGCTTCAGACAAAAATCTAAAGAACAATCTGCAAACTCGGCCGCTCCGACTGTTTTTAACAAAACCATCACGTCGCCCATTAAAAGTGACTGACCCTAATTAAAAAAAAAAGGGTAAATCTCTTTTATATTTTATTGAGAAATATAAATTAACCTGTCCGGCCCATTTCTGTCTCGTTTCTCTCCAGTTTTTCCTTTCGACCGTCGTCACATCCACATCGGAAGGATCGTTAGCGAGTGATGGTGAATCGAGAAGCAATTCCTGAACGGTAAGAGCCGACACGATGCAAACGATGTACGGCAACAGATCGTGTTGATCTCCCAAAGTGATCATTTTAGCGTAACACGGTGCAACTGGAAAACAAGCCATCGTGTGACCCAATTTGGTCACTTTGTTTTCCCATTCCACTAGACATAGAAAAATTAGAAAAATAAAAGTTTGAAAAATTACACTATTTTTAAAAGCACCAATAAATTTACATTTTTTGTCCTTTAATGCCGCCGGTTCGAGAGCACCCAATAAGCAAAGTCGTTTTTCTCCAGCCTAAATTAGAATTAATTATCATTAATTTCACTAGGTAACTTAATTTTGTAGCGTAAAATCGAATTACTTTTAAAGCCTCTGGGTCGGGCGAACTCGGAAAAGGGAAATTCACCACCCGATCGATATTCATGTCCTTCATTTGAAGAACCAAGTCGTCGATGGGTTTGCGACAAATTTCCGGTTGCGAGAAAAGCTCGAAATTGTCGTTAAAAACAGCGGACGAGTACAGACGATAACAGTGTCCCGGACCCGTTCGTCCAGCACGACCGGCTCGTTGATTCGCTCCTGCTTTCGAAGTCCACGTCACCATAAAAGTCGATACCCCGGTCATCTTGTCGTAGAAGCGAGATTTCACTTTGCCCGTGTCCACCACGTATTTCACGTTTGGAATCGTGATGGACGTTTCAGCAACGTTAGTGGCTATCACGCACAGTCTCGAGCCTGGCGGTGGCGGTTTGAAAATTTCGCTCTGCTTTGCGGATGACAGTAAGGAGAAAAGAGGTAAAACGTGAAGCGGTTCTGCAACTGCTTGCGACACGATGGGAAAATCCTCCTAAAATCAAAATAATAAAAAATCAATCGTAAATTAATTATGGATTTTAACAAATAATTTACAAATTCGTCTTCGTTGTCGTCTTCTTCGCCATCTGACAAATCGTCTTTGTGTACATCAGCCGATGCATCAATTGGAACTTCGGTGAAACTGAAATTATTTGTTAATTAAAATAATTTTGTCTCTTGCTCAAAAGAATAAATCACTTACTCGTCTAAATTTATCTGCGGCATGACCAGTTTCTTTTCATCCTGTTTTTTAGATTTCTTATTCAGAATCTTTTTTAAAGTTTTTTCTTCCTTTTCATCTACAACATCCGGGTCTTCGTTATTATTTCTATTCGTCTTTCGAGGAAACGTTCGTCTTAATTTGCCACATAAAACGTTCACCTCCTGACGACCGGTAACGAAAACCAAAATCCCACCCTCGGGAAGTTGGCGATGTATTTTACAAACCTGGAATAATCGATACAATTTAATTAATTATTGTCATTTTGGAGTAAAATTTAAACATTTAACTCACTTTTCGATAAGCCTCGGCCAAATAATCAGTCGAAGTTCGCTTATTAAAATGAACAGTGACCGGAAACTGCCGCGAGTCCACACTAATGACGGGCGGTTTAATCTTGAACAAACGAGTATTTTCAGTGAAGTCTTCGACTCGCAAAGTGGCAGACATGATGATGAGTTTCAGTGGATGTCCCAACTTGTTTCTATGAGGCACGATCCTTGATAAAAGACCGATGAGAACATCTGTGTAAACGCTTCGCTCGTGGGCTTCGTCGATTATGACTACGGAATAGTTAAGCAGAAGCCAATCCTAAAATAAACACAATTCAAAATGGTTACATTTTGATCAAGTTAATAAAACGCAACGAGTTTGTTACTTTTTGTATTTCCTTTAACAAAACACCATCGGTCACGAATTTGATTTTTGTTTTTTCTCCAACGTTTCCTTCGTATCGAATTTGATACGACACTTCGGCTGTGGTCAAATTCATTTCTTCCGCTACTCTTTTGGACATGCTAATTGCAGCAACTCGTCGAGGCTCGGTGACGCAAATCATTTTCGTCCTAAGAATTAAATTATAAATTAATCTTGTTCCTAATATAATAATATAAAATACGTATTAAATTAAATTACGTTGCATAGCCTGCTTCGTAGAGAAATTGCGGTACTTGGGTGGTTTTACCAGAGCCAGTTTCACCGCACAAAACAACTACAGGATTCTCGTTGATGGCTTCCACTATCGCTTGTTCTTCTGCCAATATGGGTAATTTAAGGCGAGCATCTTGAATTTCTTTACGTCTGTTCATCGAAATAAACACTGCGGGTGTTTTAACTTTCGCAATTGGTTTTTTTACGACTGGCTCTTGTTTTATTTCTTTAATTTCAACTTCTTTTTTCACTTCTTGCACTTCCTTTTCCTCAATTTTCTTCTCTTTTATCTCTTCTTGTTCGTCTGGTTCATTTTCTACGTTATTTTCCTCGTCTTCGGTCGACTCGTCACTAGTACTCTCTTCTTCGTCCTCCGTAATTTCTTCTTTCGAGCTTTGCTCAGTTTTTTTTCGTTTCGCATTTCTACTTTTCTTCAAACTGTTTATTGTTACAGGTGTGTGAGGATCAAATGGAATTTTAACGTCACTGATTTTCCTGCAAAAAAAAATATTTATAAAATGAATATCGCGTAAAATAACCAAAAATTAAATTCAATAAACCTTTTTAATCCTTTAGTTTGCATTTCCGACGTCGAAACCATCAAATGAAGTTGCTCCTTCGTCGCCTGCACTTGCTGCAATTTCTCTAATACTTCTTTTCTCTAGAATAAATAAAACTATCTATTAGTTAACCGCAAATATACCATATTTGTGAAATTTTCTACCTTAGCTTTTTTTTCTTTGGTCGCTATTAATGTTTCCAATCGTTTTCTTTGCTTTTTCGTCAAAGGTTTTTTTTTCTTAGCGGGTGCGATGGTACTTTTAGCCTTTTCCTTTTTTTCTTTTTTCCCAGGTAATACGAACCTGTTATTATCGTCGTAATACTTCGGATAAACTGGATCGTTATCCAATATTTTATCCATCTTTAAATGTGTTGACTTGCCTGAGCCTGTGAACCACGTGTTTGTGGTGTTTGTT
>JAQFZP010000508.1:0-33765 GCA_034695745.1 Geophilus truncorum
TATCCCGAGCTGCGAGAAGCCGCTAGCGCGCGCACCACTTGACGGTTTGTTGTGGATGCGCTCAAGCGTGCGCAGTGGCTTGGCGCGTGCCGCTACGCCCCGTAGTGGCGGAAAAACGACGCTCCGAGCGACGAATTAGGCCGCACCAATCGCGCGCGGTCTCGCATCGACTCGTGAGCCGTTTCGAATGGCCCGCTTTCTAACGCCGCGCGTGATTGGTGCTTGATGCATCTGTCATTCTCCACGCCCCGCCCATCTCGCGTGCGCGAAGCACATAGGGCTTTGTTTAGGTGACCACTAAGCACGCGCGCGGGTGGAGTTAGGCGTCGTGATTGACAGGAACGGGTTCATTTGCTCGCCGGGGGAAGACCGCAATGGGCGTGTGACGAATTTGATTGACGTGGCAAATCAAAATTAATTAACAACAATATCAGAGTTAACATTGCGAATAATTCGCGATTTCTACACTTTTACCATGTTAAATTATTGATTTTAATATTATTTAAACTAAAAAAAGGAAATTTTAGTGGTGAAATGAATTTAAATTAAAATTAAATTTAAATATTAACAATAAATATTTATCGGGGGAATTTACAATTCACCCCGTAGTGTACCGAAAGTCGAAAGAAGAATAAAGATTCGAGCACTATCAATTTCATCAATGACTTCAATCTCATTTCCTGACCAGGAACAAAACGAAACACCAATCACGTGACCAAGTGGCCAGCTAATCACAGCGACGGAAACGACCTGTAGTCACGATACAGCAACAATCCACGTGACTGTGTTGCTTAGTAACAATTCTTTTTTTTTTTTTCCTTTCCTTGAATTTTTTTCCCAAATAATTTTTTTTTTTTTTTTTTCCTTTTTCAGCTTTTTATTTATTTCTTCCGTTTGAAATTCCAAATTCAAAAATTCGAGTCGGTTACGACTCATCAGTGTCGTGCACTTGTTTACGATCGAGACTGGCCGTGTCCATTCTGAGACCGGCTTCGGCCGACCCCACCTGTCACTAATTAGGGGGGGAGGTCGCGTCTTCTTGGCGTCTAAATCACGTCTAATGAGCGAGGCTGGTAGGGGGCGCCACCACCAGCAAATGTTGCTTCCTATTGTAATTTGAGTCGGCCATTGTGACAGTTTAGTCCACGACCCGTCACTCGACCATCCCCTTTGCCCCTCCCACCTCCGCCCTTTTCAACCTCTTTGCACAACGCTTTCTTGGTACCGCACTTCTTGGTTTGCTACTATTTAACAACGCCGCCACTTGTCCAATTACAAAAATAACTGACTTTTACGATGCTCTAAAAATCTTTTCGAAATAAACAATAGTGGCATTCAATATTTTGGTTTTTAAAGCTTTTGGAAAATCGTTTTTCTCCACATTTGTGTATCAAAAACTATTTTTAAAAACAACATAAACTTTAAAAAAATAACACATTCAATGCCACTAGTGATTTTTGTTTAAAAATTGAGAAAATTATTGTTCCAAGTTCTATTTATCGCACGCTATTTTATCGAATGTCGGCCCCCTAGGGGGAAATGACTACAACAGTTGGTGTATGAGCTATTCCGTTTCTGCTGTCTCTTGTTCTCTTCCCCTCCCTTCGCCAAAGCCGCTCTCCCCACCTTCGAGATTCCCGTGACCTCAGCGGGACAAGGTCAAGGGTCAAAGGTCACCTTCGCCTCTTTACCTGAATTACAAAACAGAGCAACAAATGATACAACATCATCATCATCATCATCACAACAACACCGGAAGTGAATTTGGACCTTTAAAATCAATAGATCACCTTTACGATCAAGGACTCTTCATTTTCGCATCGGTTCTACTTGTGACGTCACTCTGTAGTGATTTATGTGCTCGGAATAAATTCATGATTTATGAGTTTGTATTTGCAAAACTAATAGCAGGTATTACGCATTCCAGCGCTGAGGGCCGCGAGCAATTCAAGTTAACGTTGCTACCCCACACATTTCACGTTAGGCCTATTTCAGATGATATGCTAGATTGCATCAACACTGATCAATTCGTGTTTGGAATCATTCCAAACATTTATAATAACGATAATAAAAATACTTGGTCTAAAAATAAGAAGGAAAATTGTTTAAAAAAAAAAGGTTTCGGTAACAGGTTAAAAGTTGCACTCTTTCCAGTATGAAGCGTTTTAAGGCTGACATCCGGTATTTTCGGAAACAGGAACACAATAAATCCAGGATGATAGGGTACAATGGTAAAATAATAATAAGCAAATTTCACAAAGACCGATTTCAAAGATGAAAGAAAGATAAGACAAAAAGAATATATAAAAATAAATAAAGGTGCGAATTAAAATATATACTGCGGAAAAAGAGTCAACCAGGTGGAAAAAGATGGGGCAGCCATATTACACGCTTCCGGAAAACAAGTAATAACTAACCGATGAATAAAATATGCGACCTACAACACAAATCAACGAATAAATGAATATATAAATAAAAATAACATTTCTCGTGCAGTGTGAGACTGTGTGAGCATCTTCAGTAGCTGTCACCTGCATTAAGTTTTATGTAATCTTTGCTGTGTTTTAAAAATTAGAGTTGTGTGTCATTAGATTTCGTAACTGGTATACACTCATACCTCCCTATACAACGGCGCTCTTAATACGTCTTTTCACAATAATAGATCAATATTATATTGCATTTCGATTTACGGCCAACTTTCCAGAAACATATCTCGGTTCGGTCGTATAACAAGAGATGAATGAGTTAGGATCAAGTAATACAATAGAATTGGGTAATACTTTGAAATTGTGTAAAACTTTGAAATTGTGTAAAACTTTAAAATTTGTTATTTATAAGAATGTTTGTAATGGAATGTCTTGTGACAGATCACGTTATGGCCATAGTAGCTGCTGGCGATCTAAAAAAGAATTCGCTCACTCGTTCACCATTGTCACCTGGTGGCAACAAATTGGAAATCACACGAAAAAATCTCTTCAAACCCAAATTCCTCTCTTCACAACAAATATCAAATTTTTACACAATTGATGTTTGACAGATGCCATTAAAATAAATGTCCAATTCGAATCATGGACCCACTTAGTTCCTAAGAAGCACTTCTTAAAAAAGGGGACAAACAGCACTAAGTCGCAGCGTCATCCGCGATTGTAAACGGGCCTCGATTGCACTCAATTTCTTCCGAGTACCTAAAGCCCTCAACTTGTCGCAACCAATTTACAACGCATGATTTATAGACGTTGGTTTGTTTTCCCAAGACAAATACCTTGGACCTCATTTCTCTAATCACACTCCCACCCAAAAATACGACAGCAGGATAATGGCTGAGAGAGAGAGAGCGAGATTGAGGGGAGGTGGTGGAGGTGGTGGTGGTGGTGGTAGTAGTGGGGGTGATGTGGATGGGGAAAAAGAGATGGAGAGAGAATGAGATTGGAGGGAGGGTCCTCCAAGAAGCAGCAACGGCGCCAAAGCGATGTGGTTGAGGCCTATCAGATGGGGGATCACGACAAACGCAGGGAGTCTCTCCATTCAAGTGGGATTGAATTTCTCCAGGCACCCATTGTGATCCCGCCTCCCCACACCAGCTGGCACGGGCGCCACCTATTGTCAAAGGCGCGAAGCTGGCGTCCCAATCCAGCCAATAGGCGCCCATGGCGAGGGGGCGCCCACTCTCCAAAAAGAAACTCATTTGCATAGCTGATGGGGGAGGGGTTAGGGTAAACCACTCCTCTCCCACCCCCTTCTGGCACTGGCACTGATGTTCAAATGGTGGCTTGACATATTTGTTCAATAATGTCTTCAACTGCAATTTCCTATCTTTTCAATTGCCCCTTTTTTCGGCGGCAAGAAAAAAAAATCTTCCTTTTCTTTGTGCGTTTTTCTTTGCTGCCATTTATTTAGCTCCATCTGTAGGTAACTTTGAATTCCGGTCGATGGGATCTTTATCTCGTAGTAAACCGGCGTCAATATTTCCACTGCTCTTCTTTTCAATCAGGAAATTATTGACAGTTCACTTGGTTTGCTTGTTAGGCTCGTCTGCTTAGTTATTTCATCAGCTCTCTGAGTTTCCATGGCAACTCATTTGTTGCGTAATAAATTGAAGGCGAGAATCAACATAAGTGTCTAATCTGATGAAATAAACAACACGCACATATATACCTTCAACTCCGCTTGAAAAAATCCCCACCGCCGCTAAAAGTATTGGTGAATAGTTAAATACGATTTATTCAAACTTTAACGATGCGCCATCAATGGAAGGTTCAATGCCTCAAAAACATCGTCCTCGATTTTTGCAATACCAAACAGTCAACACCGTTAAGGCCTAAATCAATTAATTGATTTCCTTGTAGATAATTAAATATTTCTAAATTCTAATATTCATTTATTATAAATAGTGTTGAACGGTATTTCTAAATATTATATGCATTAAAACTCTCAATTCGGTTGTGTATTTATTATTAAAATCGATCGATTATATGTAATTCCGTAATATCAAACATTTTGTTTCCTGATATAAAAATTTCTGAGTATTAACCGTGAAAGCGATACGGTTGAATTTTTTCTCCCTAAAAAAAAGAGACATGATACTTATCGTATAGATTTCACATTTGAAAAAAAAATGTTAAAGTGTGCATGTTTACAAGGAAGTCAAGTGAGATAGATTGATTAACTGTCCAAATCCGTATAAATGGAATTTAACATTTTAATAAAATGTTAAATGTAACGTACCCGAGTTGTGTGTGGATTTATGAAATCGAGCACAATCGCCTTTGTTTCTCATGTTCAGACGATAAATTAATCAATCACAAAGACATGTGGTATTTTTAGTACACAGTATCGCGTTTGATTTAGTGCGTCTGTCAGCGAGACCGCGAAAAAAGCGCCTTACACACAGCAAAAATAATTTATTGCCATATACTTCGCGTTCTATGGCACACTTAAATATTTCTCCTTAAGTTATTTTATTGATTATCATTAATGATTTGGAAACACAGTTGCAAAAATTGTCGCTGCGAAATTCATGCGTTAAAGTTGGTGGTCTTCGTGAGAAGCCCTACGGATCTCGAGTCGTGTCCCATTCTCTAGCATAAAATTCCTTTCTTGTGCGAAAGGTGGCATTTCAACGGTCGCTAATTGTGACCAACATGACTTGCAACGTTCCTTCCACCACGGGAGATTCTTGGCGACATGCGTGGGTGGTTTGACGGCCAAACCCTGCGGTTTCTCACGCCCTTGCTACACAACCCTTAGGCCTACTTGTTTTGCAGCAACATCAAATTTGGAAAACAGACATAATTTTCATTTTTTTTTTCCTTTTTCCTTTTTTTTTTTTTTTTTGCCCGTTTGCTTGGGTTTGGACACAACGACCTCGTCAACCGCGTGCGGCTCCTGACCAGAATTAAGGTCTGTTTACAATTGCAAATTGGAAATGATCAGATTTACAGATTCGTCTCTTTGGCAATGACTAATGCGGCTATTAAAAATCGAATTAATCCTCAACGGGTTAACGTGTTCCAAAAGGTTATTCACAACTCGACCCCAGACTTAATTTAATGAAATGACTCTTCAATTTTTCATGGCTTTAACCCCATGCAGTACGGTATCATCCTACTTAAGCCTATTACGCAACTTAATTCACAAGCTTCATGTTTTTGCCAGTGTAAAATGCACAAACGAGGAAATTATTGGCAATTTTCTTTTATTCTAATTAAACAAGTGGCGTTTTTCGTTGCCTTTTTGAGTTACGGCCCACACGCACTGGAAACGGCAGGTGGAAAAGTGAAAGAGTGAAAATGTTATCTGCACCGCAGTCTGTCTCTCTCCGAATGTACAACTGGAACAAAGTTATTGCTGTGCAACCCACAGCGAAAATTGGTTGGGGGCCATTTTTGGAATTTAATTGACAGGCTTGCGTATTGATTTAGGAAGACGTTTTATTTGCCAGCTGTTTAGCATGATTTCATCAATGCGCAAGAGGAAGAGCCTTATCTTTTAATTTTCGCATTCTTTTCACCGCCGTTTTCCTCCAAGTGTGACACCAAATTCACTAATTCAAATAACACGAATGAAATACAGTTGCGAAAGAAAAGAGAACAAAAACAAAGCACGGATGTAAAAGGAAGAGAAAAAAAAAAGCAGTAAACAGCTTGTTGTTGGAGCATTCCACAAATTCTTAAAAGGTGCAAATGCGCGTCTCCCCTTCTCGCTGATAAATCCCCGTACACGTCTCATCACCCCCACAAACACAAATCCAACCACGAATTGACCTCAACTACTTAACCTTAAGATTATCTAGTAGTAAATAAATGTTTACACAAGATAAAAGCGACATCGTGCGGCGAATTTGAGAAACGCTCCAAGTGATAACGAACGATTCGACTCGAAGAGGATCTTCGCTACTTGGTTTTAACAGCAAGATATATTAAGTGCTTCGAAAGGATTATTTCGCCTTGACCTCTAACTTTTAAAATTATGAGACTAAAGATATGATGTCTGCTAATGAGTTTTATAAATTCTAAAGTATTATAGAAACAGCAACAGTCATATAAATTAGTTGTTTCTACTTTTAATAGATTCACTTTCAGAGTTATTTTATAAAACTTTTGGTTCTGTATTTACTCTTATCACGGGTGAATGTAAGAAAACGGTGCCTCAAAGAAATACAATATAGTTTTAGGTATTTTAAAGAAGTTCACATAAGATTACACCATGGAACGAGTCAGAATTCAGTTGTTAAAACTAATAGAGATACCAAAAGAAAAACAACGGAATTCTGACTCATTCTATATTATAACAACAAGTTGTGTAATAGATATAGACATTTTCCTTTAAATATCTTTCATCACATACGGTATTTTCTCCAATAGCGCACTCGCGGACTCGTGGTTTATTTGCTAAATTTTTATTTTCCCGAATTTTATTATTGTTGTTGCTATAAACAATGCTAAAACACTCTTAAAATCTATTTTATGTTTCTGTGCATAATCAAAAAAGTATATTTTAAAAGTTTTAAAGACTTTGGGGACGCCTTAATTGAGACTCAAGCATTTTTTTAGAAAACACGATACATATACGGTAATTGTTTTTAATTTTCGCAACTTTCAATTGTAATTTGACTGTACAGATTATCGCATATTTATTTTTACTTCTCTGCACTACAAACTGTAATATTAAAAAAATGAAAATATTTGCAAAACTGGAGATTATACCGGTAACTTAAATTACTGATAAATTTTACACTTATCAAAACTACTAAATGTAAACACTTCAACGAGAAAAAAGTAGACAAAAATATTGAGAAAAAAACCTAGTTCAAGTCTATTACAAAGTTGTAACATATCCAAATTTCCAACGCTTTAACACTTTAGTAAAATGAGCGCCTTATAAAACGTTTAACTGTTTCATCAATACGAGACTTTACTGCCCATTGCGCAATAAATACGTTACCATTTTGCACTGTTTTTATACTTATGGTACATCGTAAATGCTAACAGTACACGGCGCCTTCCGCCAACTTACAACCATCACTCGTATTTTCTAGTGCGCGCTTTCGTTGTAAAATCGTCTTTAAATCTTTCCAACAGAACGGAATGTGTCGTTCTGCAAATCCATTTGCCCATTCCACGGGGCTATTTGGCCTCGCAGCTCAGTTTAGAAAGAGAAATCTGCCCAATTTCCAGCTACGACGGACTGGAACCGAGCGGCGACGCACGAGGGCGGTCGAAAGTCGTGCGGGTGGAGCTCGATGGAGAATTCGTCGCTCCATTTGCCTCGAAAATCGTTTCGATTTAGGCTGTAGATAAAAGTCGGAAAAGAGGGGAAGTTGTGAAAAACGGAAAGGAGTTTTTTAAGGGGTTTCGATTTGTTGTAATCCACGGCTTCGGCGTAAACTCAAACTGCCGTTGTCAATCACGAATCGGTCGCTTGGCAACGGCAACCAGCGGCGTTGCTCCTAATGGAGCTCGCGTCGTCATGGCGACAGACTGATAAGGAAAATGGGCAAGAGACAGAAATGAGGCGAGGCGATAAAAAAAAATGTTTCAAACAGGAGACGACGGAGCTAAGGTGGATTTGGAAATGGTTTGTTTCTTTTTTTTTCTGCTTTTTTTTTTTATATTTTTTGAAAAGAAGAAAAAAATGGAAAAAGAAAAGAGAAAAACTGATATTTTTGCGAAAATAAGACACGTTTTGAGATAAAAAATAAGTTTTTGATAGATTTGTAGAAAAAAGTAAAAAAGTTTTGTATTTAATTAAATTCCAATGGGATTCAAATAGAAAACTTACAAAACATTATTATTATATAAAAAAAATTAAAAATTTATAAAACCAACTTTTAAAAAAAAAAATTCAAATTAAACTCAAATAAATCAAGTGAAAAAAGTGACCCCTGTTGAGTGATGCAAGTTTATTTATTACAACTTAACAATTTCAATTTCATCATACGGACCCAAGGACATATTTTTTTCCCACTTTTATATCTTACTTTTTCATGTTTTCATTTTGTTGCATCTACCGACACAGATTTTAATCTTCCTGAATTTTTTCCCAAGAAAAAAATAATGAATACAAAATGGCACTAAATGAAATAAAATATCTCAAATTTTACGAGCAATGAGCGTCATGAATCACCGGTCAATTTACAACGCCTAACACTTCACCGAGAGGGAAAAATACACAAAATAATGGCGCGGGTGTTGATGGTTGGCGGGGTTAAAAAACACTAAAGCACGTCGAGGAATTCGAAATGTGCGATGAGTTCAAAGAAAAACACCTGGATCAATTCTTCACTCAATTGAACTCGGTTTCACACCTCCCTTATCAAGCGTCAGAGGGCGGGATTTCGGCTCATATCTCTCGCTTTGAAATAGATAGGTGAAAGTTTTCACCTTATTCACCCTGTGGTGGCGAGTTGGGGCGTGGGGAGGGAATAATTTGTTTGCCTACCATGTCAGATTGGAATTTCAACTCGGGGGGAACGCGAGGAAATGGTATAATAAAAAAAATCTAAAAAAAAAAAAAAAAAAAAAAAAAAAAGTTGCTTTTGTTCCAATCCGCTCATCTGGAAATTATGCTTCAATTTTCATCAACACATTTCAAACACCCGGCGTTTTTTCCTTGTAATAGGTTCGTGACATGTCCTTTATGTTTTCACTTAAACGCCACTCAGTTGTATGAATAATGACACTCAAGTTTAACCTTTACATGGAGATGGGAATTAATAACAATCATCTGGTATAATGTATTAAATAAAGTGTGTGGCCGCCATTCGTTTTCGCTAAACAAGGAAACCAAAAGAGCAAATAGCAATCGGCAATTGGTTTTTTTTTTCCTTTTCCGTTTTTTACAATTAGCACACTGCAGTATATTAAACGAGATAAAATCTCACTCTAATTTCGAAGTAATTAAAAGTTATCGTTCATTTTTTTAAAAATTTATTCTATCAATTTCATCTGACTAATCCTCATATTTAATTCACTGGTTTCAAGTTTGAACTATGCTAATTAACACTAATAAACTACGGCAATGTTGGCAATACTTCCTGCAACACATGAATGTTGCTTTAATGTTTAGAATTTCGCTATTTCTCTAAGCCTAAGTAAATAAATAAATTAACAAAGACCTTGTGCGGAACAACTTTTTGTTTTTTCGAATTTATGCCTACAATTACACCCTACATCACTTTTTTGCTACGTCATTCAAACAACCCGCCGTCGCAGTTATACCGTAAGTCAAATAACACGCACAGTTGACGGTCAGGATGATGTAGCGTCAAACTGCTTCCAAATAATACATGAGCGCGAGTTTGTGTTCCAAATAGGTCAGGAGCGAGTCTTAAAAGTGAACAATGAATCTTTTGGATGAGTCATTGTAATGTTTCTAAGTAATATTTTTTCGTCAGTTTAGTCATGGTTTCTAGTTATCATCGAGTTTGTTAGGTACGTTCACTACACACGTAACCACGACCTTTTCCCTTTTGTCAAAGATTTATATAATCAGAAGCAGTGGTCTTAAATTCAGGATGAAGTAGGCTCATGATTATTTAGTGCGTTTGTGTAACATTTGGTAACAAACACCGGCGATCAAAGTCTGGTAAAACCAGATTCGAATGCTGATGTTTGACTATTTTATGTGTAAATAAAATGTTTGTTGATGTAATTTGTTATGCAGCCATAAGCTCATTCCCAGCCAAAATCTAGAATAAAATTGCAACGTTGAGGATTTCGTAACTGAATTTCATTTAGGACTCGGTCTGAATTAACCGGACCTCAATTATTTAATAAATATTCAATAATTGTTTGAAAAGCCACATATATAAAATTAATTTTCAATATTTTTTTTCATTTTATGAGTCAATTTTTTTTTTCATGGACTTTTCCTTTTGTTTTCAAACTTTACAAAGTAGGAGTGAATTAAAACAATAACTTTTCCAGATGCATTCTTGAGACAGTTTTTATCATTACATCGTATTGTCTTCTTACGATCGTGGGCGCCATTGCGAAATCAGCTGCCAGCTGAAAACAGCAACAAGTCTCTCATTTATACAAACCCAAATAAATCACTACCATTTCCAAATCATTCAACGAGAGAAAAAAATTCCCAAAAAACCAAAGTACGTTTCTTTCCCAAGCTCCCCCTATCGGCCAACAAAAACCAAAAGGGGTAACTAAAAAGCCTTTCTTTCAGTTTCAGTCCCCCATTTTGTTTCTCGTATTGTACGCGATTATGCGTGACCAGACTTTTTTTTTTCCAACTACCCAACTGGCCTCCCAATACGGAAAGTTTTCCCAGGCCTCACAAAAACACAAAGCTCAAGAAACGGCACATCAGCATATCAGAAAAGCGAGCTATTAATTTTTTCCTCATCACCAGAACTCATTTTTTCCCTCCCTCAAAACCCCAGCTAACAAACTTTAGGCCTAATTACTGCACGGTTAAAGCGATTAGTTCTGTTTTTATCCGCACATCATAATAACGCTCGTGTGTTGGGGTAATCTCTCAAACGAGACAGAACACTAACAAAAAAAACCAAGGAAGGGAGGTGGGAGGTAAAACGGAGGAATGAATAATAAGCCTTAATGGCGTTGCAATTAAAAAATAATTCGGCAAAAAATGGTCAATAAAAATAAAAACGCTCTAAGTTAATGGTGTCCTGTGGGCAAGTGCGCATTTAATAAGGCCATTTATAAAATTATAACAATCAATAAGCAGTTTCCAAACTCTATAACCACGTGAAGAAGTCTATAATAAGCACTTGAGTTTTCCTCTTAAGAAATTAAAAGGATAATTACCTGAATTACATAAATTATTATACTCTTCTTCCTACCATTTCTTGTTATGGATGATTGTATAACACGACATCATCATGGCCATTGTGTAAAACGAAAAAAAAAAATTTCTTGTACTTTATAATTTCTATTTTTTTATAAGTTGGGACCAAGTACCCATAATTCAATTAAGGTACTTCTGTTTCTTTTTGGGGGAAAAAAAAAAATCAAAGTTTGAAAAGTCGTTTTTCAACGTATGACGTGCCTACAAGTAGCCCTAACAGAAGCTTTCTTTCCCAACCAGAGGTCATGCTTGACGGTTATCTTAATTCAAGTGACAGTCGCTCTGAGATCTGTCCATGAAGGCTCTTCATTCATCGTCCCTCGTCCACGTCAAGGTCAAAAAAAAGTAGGGAGGGGGAAGAAGACGGCTGAACAAGAAGGAAAACGGCCGACGATGAGTGCCGCCACTGAACACCGGCTGCGGCATCCATAACTCATACCGGCGGGGAAACAAACATCATATCGCAGACAGCCATCACCCACGCCATAATTCATCACAAATGCGATGCTGGCGCCGTCGTGTGCAAATGGACGTTCGGGTGGACTTTGAGTTCTCTGAGGTATTGTATAAATAAAAGAATAACTTGATTTTCTAAGTCTTTCTTTTTTAATTGCCACTGGCGATGTTTTACGTGTCTAGCTAGAACGCCGAAAAAAAAAACAAGTAAAATGCGCGTTTTACTCGTTTCGTTATTTTTTCGTCGTATAAAAAGCAAACTCGAGTCACATTTCATTCTCACCTTTCAACACTGAGATTTCAATGCAAATAGAATTCATACTTTCCCAGCCCCCATTCTTAAAAAAGAAAAAAAATAGATATAAATAAAAAAGGTTACAACGACATCTCACTGCAGCCGTGACTCGAATCTGGAATGTGTATATTTAAAAAAAAAATGGAAAGAAATAAACAGCACTAAAAAGCCGAGTTTTTTTCCTTCTTGCTTGAACTTAACGAGAATATTGAGATGAATTTCCATCACTGCATTTGACTCTATTAAGAAATTTAAGCTGACACCCTTAAGACCATTTTTAGGCGTTCGAATATTTTCTGTCAGATGCTTTTAAGGAGAATGAGGTTATTCCGCACAAGACGGCCTTTGTCATGGTAATGAAGCTTATTTCTTTTCCCCATTCAGTTTTGCCAATATTGTCTCTATCAAGTCAGCCATCTTTAATGGAATGAAACGCTCAGATGCGGAGGTCAGATGGATGAACATTCCGCTATTGCAATAACATCCTAAATATATGCGTATTATTTCTTTATGGAACGGATGTATGCTCGCTCGACTGTGGACCATCCATATTTTGGTCGTTTTGAATATTGTTTTACGTTTTATTAGTCTAGGAAATTAGGTAATGATAAATAGTATGAGGTTTGGAAGTGAGAAACAAATATTTTTGATTTTTGTTGTAGAGAATAGTATTATTGAACTATTTTTGAAAGACAGAGTTCAATAAAGTTCTTGCAGAAACAAATGTTATCGTCACATAAAACGACTAAATTTCTCAATAATACAACTTTAAAAACGCAGGTCCAACTACGTTTACTTTTCATCCGTTCACATTAGTTTTACCTACATTAGTTTTCTAAAAACTACAATAAATTCAAAAAATTTCAGTACTCACTCGCTTAGTTCCGTATTTCCCTTTATACACAAACAATTCCTATCTTACAGAAACTATTAATTCCCAAACTCAGTTCTAAATATGACCATAAACCTATTTAAGTCACCGAACTTATCTAGCCATGCCAAAAAAAGAAAAAAAAATCATTATACGAGCAATTA
This sequence comes from Geophilus truncorum, assembly GCA_034695745.1. NCBI lineage: Eukaryota > Metazoa > Arthropoda > Chilopoda > Geophilomorpha > Geophilidae > Geophilus > Geophilus truncorum. Next base: position 13,112 of record JAQFZP010000508.1, read on the forward strand.
GTCAAACCATTCAACTTGTTAGTTGCAACATTACGACACATACAGTTCATTCGATCTACATTTACGGGACAGTTATCTAATCACCAAATGACACTATCTACATAATCTTGTAGCAACGTCTGTTAGCTCCAACACATCGTCCATTTTTTCCCTACCCCATCCCACCAGCAAAGACCTTTAGTCAGAAGCACCAATAAATCAATATTTCTAAAAACAACAACAACAAAAGAACTCCCCGTTGTCTTTCCCTGCATCTGACTCTGTTTTAGCCAGTTCTCCATTTCGCAGTAATCTCATTCTTCCTTCCCCACCCAATCCCAATTCCAATTCCAATCCGAATGCAAACCCCCTAATTGACACGAGGAAATTTTCGCGCATGTTGGTCCAACTTTACGAGCGGCTCATTTTTTTCAGTCGGTTCCCAATCGCACCTCGTGTTTCTCTTCACTTGTTCTTATCTCTTTTTCCTGTCGACACTCCCCAACTGATGACGACGTAGCCAACCACTTTTCTTGTTATTTATAATGCATGCGATGAGTGAAATGCGAGGAGGGTGGGGGGAGGATGGAGGCGATCTAAGGATGGGTGGGAACGCTTATCTTACCACACCCCCATCTACCCCACCCCACCTACTTCTCACGTCTCCTAAAACCACTCCTACTTTATCCGAGGCTGTTGAATTTTACATTTCACTCCTCTGCACTTTTAAGAGGGTTAGACAACCTCGCGAGCAAAACTTTTATCGCAGACCGACGCCATTTTGTCTGCTGCCAGCAACTGGTTTCGGGGCGACGTGTCGATTCGTATTTGAGTGAGGGCACTGTTACAACCCGGATTAGCAGGAGATGTACCGTAAAGTGTACCTGGAATTCGGGCGGCAATGAACTGTGGAAAATTTAGATTGACATGAATGTGTTGGAAGATTGTCGATGATCGACTCTTGACATAATTTTTGGTCAACTTTAACTTTGGAATTAAAGTTTTCAGTATCACAGCCAACTGATGTTATTGCGTTTTGCACTGAAGAAAATCAAAACACGATTATAAAATCTAAACTGAATAGATTTGCCCGAATAGGACTTTTTTCTGTAGACTAAGTTTTGCTGTAATTCCTGCTTTGTTCACATGTTCAGGATTAAATCTTACACGATTAAAGACCGCTGTTCTAAAACTAATTAACTTTCTGGCTTTAGATTAAAACTTTGGATTTAAACCTACAACTTAAAGCCGCATTTCGTATAATATAAAAATATTGGAACTAAAAATTATTCAAATTCAGAAAAGCCAAAAGAAGAATTTGAAAATCACAAAATTCGAGTTTTTAGTTTTAGGCATCATTTATTCTATTTTAAAAGTATTTTCAGCTGTTCTACCAGCTCCACAATCCTTAGTCACTCCATTCCTCAGACATGAAAAGCAAACTTCGATACGTCATTCCTAAAACCACAAGGCCACAATCTATTGTTGTTGCGCTTTCAAATTCCTTGTTTTGATAGACAGGAAACACTACAGGTTGATCGTAATTATAAAACATCTATTTTCAGTCGAGGCGGTTTCCTTTCAACTCGAACATTAGCCAGAATAAATACAGTGTGTTTGTCAAATTTAATCCCGGTTAGTGCCAACTCGAATATCAATTAGACGCGCACAAACCAAACCAAACCCAACCAAACCAAACCTAAAATCCTTGCAACTGTCAACACCGCTACTCCTCCCGAAGAGACGAGGGGTGTTGTGTTCAAAGGGGTGATGAGTGAGTGTCTGCTTAGAGCAGGGGTTTAGTGAAATTAGGGAAGGGGAAAGACAGAGATGAGTGGTGGATTCGAGCGCCCCCTAGCGAGCAGTGGTTGAACTGTGTGTCATTAACCAAATTGGAGAGTCCAACCCACTGGGATTCTCTGTCCCATCTCCCGCCGGACATGGCGACTGTCCTCCTGTCGTTTCGGGATGGCCCCTGCTGTGCTAGTCAATACACCCCCATTACGACGACGCCAAGCGGGCAGACGCCTGCGTCTGACCGCGCAAATGCCTCATCTTCCCCCTTCTCCCCCTGAAATTAGGTAAAATGAGGTCAATTTTCGCTAATCCCCAGTCGAACATCTTTTTTTAAAAAAATAATACAGTGGAACTCGTTTATAACGTTTCTCTAGGGACCGGCTTGAAAATTACGTTATAAGCGAATACCCGCATGTAACATAATTTTTACGTTATAAGCGGATACTCGGATATAGTGCTCTTTTACGTTACAACAGCGTACAGTATTCGCTACGTATTTCTTTGGATGTTCTAGATGTTTTCTGTTGTTAATTAATTGTATAAACTGTAATAAATGCATCAAAAGTTTAAAAATCTATATTTCATTTCCAAATTTCCGCTATAAAAGGGTAAAATTCAAATTTCGAACCTTAGAAACATTACGTTATAAGCTGGTTTCTGCTATAAATGTTTACGTTATAATCGAATTTTTTTCTATAATAGCTAGAAGATGGTTTCAGCCGGGAAAAAAATTACATTATAACAGGGTTTACGCTAGAAGCGAGTACGTTACTCTCAGGTTCTACTGTAAATCAAAAATCACTTTTAAAAAGCCATTTTTTTAATGTCCACTTAAGCGAGACTTAAAAGACCCCTAGCAATCATTTTGCACCTTTACCGAATTATTAGGGCGGTTGAGAAGTAAAAATGGGGTTCTGCACCGTGCACCGATGACCAAATGTCCCCGCCCGTCTCCTCCCTTATAGTTAGGCTTAAAAGTTGTTTTTCCTCCCTCCACCACCTCCCAGTCTTCTTTCGACCCCGGTAACCACCTGTCTGCACCTGGCGCCCGATTCGACAAAAAAGAGATAATAAAATATCTATAATGTTAACGAATCAAGATAAAAAAGGGTTTAGAAACTTATCGAAATCGTAAAAATGCTAAAGCATGTAATTATGAAAATAAATGATAGATTTATTTGTTCCTATTTAAGACAAGTGGCAATGATCGGGTTAAAATAATTTGTGATAAGAAAACGCATAGCAAACCCAATTAGGCTCTTGTATAGATATAACGGATAATCTTGAGATAAAAAAGGGGAAAATGATGCGATAAACATACCGAAAGCTTGCCCGCTAATCTCAATTTAGATAAGCTGCAACCAGTTGTCACCAGATGGCGACTGCAGTCAATGCCTTAACGTTGCTCAGCGCTGTACATAGCAAAACCCGGCAAAACAGCTTTTTCCAATAATAAAAAATAAAATCACCGTTATATCTATTCACAGCCTAAAAAAAACGGCACCAAGAACTTCCGGTACTCATACTTTTCGGTACCGGTACCGGTACCGGTACCGGTACCAAAAATATATACCCTTAAAAATAAGACATTTAAAATCCCAAAAAATAATAAACAACAAATATCAATTAGAATAAAATTAGAATTTCAAAAAAAAATTAAAATTCTAAGATTCAAAAATAATAAAAATGGACTCCTTACCTTTAAAAAAAAAGACGCTGTTATCACGTTTTCACGTTCCGAAGAAGGTGACGGTTAAAAAAAGTTACACGAAACGCAAAGCACTTGAAGAACAGAAGATGGACATGCGATCAGTCTGCGATATGTGTGAGCTAATACCCAAGCCTCGCCGGTCGGCCACTAGCAAACCCGGGGGCGGGAATGAGTTGGCGGGGCCGCGGCAGCGAATGGGGACGCAGCTGAGCGGCGCACAGGCGGAGCCGTGGACAATAGCGACCTCTGGTGGCTCGGGCGCCGCTTTTCCCCCGCTGTGCACACCGCAGCTACTGTTTGTTTGTTTATTCAACTTAAACTTAAAATAAAACCGTAACCGACCCCTGGGTCTATTTTCGAGAAAAACGTGCGTTTAATTGCAGTTAAAAGTTGGGTATTTATATGTAATTTTTAAATTTATGCACTTGAAAAAAATAAATTGCCGATCAAAAATATGCAGAAAGATCCCTTATCTCCAACTGGCAACGAAACCACGTGACTCACAAGTTCATCTCCAGATGAATGCTCCTTTGTTCGTGCCATTTGCTCCTTTCATTCAACTTTTGTTTTACGCAAGCAACGAGGAAACAAAAAATGATTATTTTTCAATCTTCATTTACCACTCTCCATTCGATGTTTTTATTTATGGCCTCAGCTTGTGTTTTCATTTCAAAATTCAAAACACGTTTCGTCCTTTTTAAAGCGTTCTCACAAACAACACTTCCAATTAACCCTCCAAACTCATTTTCCCTATCGCCAATATCAATAAACAAATATCACCACCCAGGTGTGTCAAATAAATCCTGCCAACCATTTTATTAACGTGTCTCGTTTCCAACGATATAATTACACCTTCGAAACTTTGTGTTGGTTTTATTTTTTATTTTTATTTTTTTCTTTCTTTCTTCATCTTTATGAATTGTGACACCAAGGCGGACATGGCCGGGCAATTTGTGGCCGCGATTGAATTCTTTTCTTTTTTTCTTTTTTTCTCTATCTCCGTGCTTAAAATATCGCGATGTAAATAATGTTTAGACCGTTAACTCGTTGCTTTGTTCATTTTTCCGATAATATTCAAATCTAGAGTGTTGAAGTGTCTTTTCATCTTATCTTATCTCTGCTTTATCGCTCCCGCTGAGCTTGGCTTGGGCTCGCCTGTGCGTGCGCCGCGCGCATGCGCAATCCCTTCCCTCCTCTTCTCCTTGGCTTTTCCCGCCTGCCGCAGATTGCCAATTTCCTGGCCCCGTAGTCATGCCAACCGCCGACACCACGAGCACGCATGCGCGACATCTTTTGCTCATTGCACTTCCGTTATGGATGGGCCTTCGACTTCCGGCTCATCTCCAACTACAGCAGATGTTTCCGCCGAATGCATGCGCCTCGCCACGCGACCTCCCATTGTTGATTGGGGCAATAACACAACGTAACAAACGTTTGCTGGTGCCAAAACGAGGCTAACATAATAATTGGCGTGGATGATAGTGATAACAATAACAATACAAAACGCGTGCCATTGTTGCTGCAAAATGAGCATAGCGTATTCTCGACAAAGCGAGTTGCATCTGTTAAGAAATATAAATTGAAAAGTTGCGAACACGAAATGGAGTGAGTGAGTCTTCGGGCCAAATAAGGCAACGAGTGCAATTTCAATTTGAACAAGTAGCAGTGGGAAATAAATAAATCCTTCCTCTTCAATTGCTAGAAATGGATCATACGCGCCCTCTGTCGCCCCTTCCAATAAACAGAGCAAACAACTCTACAAAGTAAATCAAGCGCCTAGGTGCGCGCCGTGGCACATGCGAAACGCCCTCGGCTGGACCTCACCAGGGGGAGCCGCAAGAGTTATGGAAGAGGCCAACTTGAGGCCTCACTTGTTAGTTTAGGGGATCAGTCTCGGGGCGTCCGTGTTTGCCAACTTTCAATCCCCGTTCGTCATTCGACACCCCGAGTCCATTTTTTCCCTTTTCCCACATCTCGCTCTCATCTGCGCAATTGCAATGATCGATAGATGTAGCAGTAGCAGTAAAGATGGCAGATTCGTCCAGATTTGGCGTTTCGCAATTGCTTTGCTGATCCATAACCCGGTTTTGGACGCGCGTGTGTGGGTGGAATAAGGGAAAGAGAAACGTGGGGAGAGTGAGAGCGAGTCAGCGAGGATCAACTGCCGAGATTGCAGCGCCACCATCAGGGCGCCCCCTGCTGATTTCCCCTCTAAGCGAAACAGGTCACATGAAAAATCGAATTTTCTCAGCTGTCACTCAAATTCAGACCCCACATGCGATGGGATGGAGGGTTTTCAGAGTTGAGCAATCGAAAAGCAGAAAAGAAACGCATTTCTTCTTTTGCCCAAATTAATCTGTCAATTTTTTTCTGCGTTTCATCGAATTAACATTTTGCCAACTGTTAACTTTCAAGTCGCTTCGAGGCGTTTTGTTGCCTTTTCCCCTCGCCTCGCCTCGCCTCACTTTGTTGTGCTTAGCCAAATAATAAATTTCAAACTTTGCTTTAATCTCTTTTTCTTTTCTTTGGCAGCCACAAGTGGACGCCATTCTTCCCTCCTGTTTGACACGGGGGCTTGAGCATGTCCTCCACTCGACAATGCTCAGCCCGCCTTCATCCATCTTGACTTACAGCGCCGCACCTCGTTAAGACGACATTGGCTCGTCAAGCCACGTCCGCGGCCTTTAATCAGCGGCATCGGGCAAATATTTTGCAGCCGTTGTTCGACCGTTAGCGGCTCGCTAATCGAAGAGTCGATCGAAGCAGTAACCGAGATGAAATTCGACGATTGATTATATCGAGGTTTCGACTATAACAGGTGATAAAGAGTGTTTTTCTTGGTCTAACGAGGGGGGACACTCGGGCTTTTCTTAGGCGGCGGACCCCTGCGGTCCGCATTTCTGTTGGGAAGCCGCCCCGTGGCTTTCTCTCGAAACAAGAGCGCCGTAAGCGACCCTCCTCTTTCACGCCATTTGACGAAGATGGATACTCTCTTTGTTGAATAATAAACAACAATTGAACGCCCCAAGAAATGCCATTTTCCTCTTCCGCGCCCCAGCTTTGCTTTTGTGATCGTGGTTTATATATGTTTCATTATATTAAGAAATTATTAAGTCTGGGTGGAGTGTGAGTGCCGTGGCGAACAATCACGTATCAGATTGAGCAGCTTTTGATTGCAGCTTATGATGGAGAGTATAGATTGTGGTTACATCAGGTGTTTTAACTATAGTAATAGCTATTTGTATTGTAATCGTTTTAAACGTATATAGATAATTTAAATTGCAATATCAGAGCAAAACTCGGATCAAAATTAAAAAATGCTTGTATTGTGTTCGGTATTGTTTTTAGTACTTTAAGACACTTACCAGTAATAGGATCTTATAATTAAAGAAATTTCAGTATTAAGTCGCGTTTTTGATGGTGACCACAAACCCGGTGGTCGAAACATCAAACCCTGCACTTAGGAAACTCTTAACTATAAATCTTTTTAGTGATAAATTCGAATATTAAGTATGGATGATCAGCAAAACAATATCAATTCTATTAATGTCGAATTATTATTTTTATTTTTATCGGGCGTGCCGAATAACCCAGGGTAATACAATAACTTATAAATTCCACGGTTAAACCTATGATGAATTTGTCAATTATAAATTCGAATACTGTATAGATTTTTGTATTCAAACTCTCTATTGGCTAATACAATTTCTCTCAAGTTTATTTATTACAACTTTTATAAAAAAAAAAGCACGTTTGAATTACTATTAATTCGTGTTATATAATTTATTTGTACCTAACAAAGAGTAAAGCCAACTGCTTACTATATTATGTGAAACTTTACAATTCAATAATTTTAAGATTGCATTACAATCAAATCTGATACAACACAAAACTCACTTTTGTATACAGTATTCTCACTCTAATAAATAAGCATAACTCCTACAGAAACACTATAATAAAACTTTTTCACATTTCTCTTATTTAGCACGTACTAGTAATTGAAGAACAAACGTGGCTTTACTCAAGTTTCTATCCCAGCCATAAACTTCCTGCAGACCTCACATATCTCCTCTAAACTAGCCAGTTTATATTAAAATTAGCCCTATCCTATCCTATCCTATCCTATCCCATACCTTCCACATCCACAACGCAAGTCCAGTTTCTATAGTTGTATAGAGAGAACTAAGGATAACCTCTGACCTCGAGGATGGAGCCCTTCACATTTATCACTGATCCCCAGGCATCAGGAGATGACCCCTCGTCCCCCTCTTTTTTTTTCCTTCCAAACCAAACCAAACCCAAACCCAAGCCACCCCTCCCATCCACCACTATCCGCATTCAGTAGTGACACAGCCAACTGGACATCCACAAAGGGGTGCACAAACATTCGAGAGCAAAAATAAAACAACAACAACTACCGATTTGAACGTGCACTCGCTTTAACACGGCAAACCAATCAAGGAACCTAGTGTCACTACCGTCGCCCATTTAATTATCTTCACGACTCAGTGCGTCGCTTGTCACCAATGAGCGCGTCGGTGTAGACCAGGCGCCACCTGGCCGCCACTTTGGCATTTATAGGTGGAGTTTACGAGATCCACGTGAGCCTACCCTCCACAAAGAAAGCAAGTTCGTTTCGGGGCTGTGCACTGCTCCACGTTAGTTACCGCCACCGCCAGGGGGCCATCATCTTAACGGCACAGTTAACGCACAATTGATGTCATTTAGATGTAGGCAAACAGTTGTATTTCGAAACACAATGGCAACTAATGCCCCCGACCACACCGACTTCACCTGCTGCCGGCCCGTGTCAATGGATGTCGACTGCTGCTCACTTGAACGCGCAATCAGAAATCAAACGCACATCTCGCCATCTGCTCTCGCGGGATGAGCCTCTAATTATGCAAACGATGCGCATGTACAGTGTCATCACATGGCCACGTGCAAAAATTGGACTCCTCCCGGGACAATTTGTCTTGCACGTGCTCGTTTGATAGCCCCTTTTAACCGAACTGACCCTCCCTTCTTCCCAGTTCCCCGGCCTTTTTGAAAACCCTTCTCAGATTAGGCCTGGGTTTTGGTGCAGTTATGTGCTCGGGGTTTGCAGCCGATGAAAATGTTCGGGCTTGCAATTGCAATCAAAGATGGCAATCTGAAGAAATCGCATATTCAACAGGAAGACACACTCACAGGATGCTGGGGACAAAAGGATGAGCGCATGCGCACGTTTGGGGATTAAGTGAAGCCATGTCCATTTGATCTCTATCGTTCGGATGATGCCCGAGGGACAGAACAAATCCCCCGCTATGTCAAATGGCCAATAGATGACAGGGTAATGGTAAATCACGAGACTTGACTTACTCGCACTATCAGATGGCTAAGTTAATTGAGGTCGTATATAAAATGGGGTTTTTGTTTGTGCGCACAAAAACACACATGTTGGAAGTTGGACACTAAATCGAAGGCAATTTCACACTTTACACGAAATAGGCTTAATGTTGTTGAAACGTTGATTAGCTTAGGTAACTGTTTTGTATGTAAATTGGGTGGTTGTGCTATGTTTAGTTGTTTACCACTAATTTCAAACTTTGTCACTATTTGTCGTCGTGAAATGTTGTTTAAATGTTCCACAAGAAAATCAAAATCAAACATCATTTTTTTTTTTAATTGCGAAATGTCAAATTTATTTTTCCCACATTTTTTTGTGAAACACTAGACACCATTTCTGTGACAAGAATAAATAAAGGTACCTACCTGGTCCAATTAGAAGTGAAAAGTGACGCCAGTGACAGCCGTCCGAAATAATTTCAATTCGGGAACTGATAGCAAAAATCTGTAAATAAGAGAAAAAAAATAAATATGGAATAAAATGCATTACACGCAAAATATTTTGTAATAATGTATAAGTCAAGTACCAAAATGCTTATAATTTAGTAGATAATTATTAACAAAAACAAATTCATTCATGTTGCATTTTCCATTACGTCGAGAAGGAAAAGGATGGTTAAATGGGAGATTAGGGATGGGAAGGGGAGTATCGAACGCTCCATCGACCCAGTGACAGAGAACCACCCCAAAGGTCGGAAAGTCCAACCCTACTGCCAACCACCCACAGAGACCCAAGAGGTGTGGGATCCGAGATTTCCCACAGGAACAACAACAACACATGACACTTTTCATCAATTCCAGTTTAACGACGTGCTTGAATTAGCCACTAATTTCATACAAACTCAAACAAAAAATAAAATACAATAAAATAAAAACCCTTCTCGACTCTTTATTAAATTCTAATTCCCAACGCGTCGCAATCTAAGTTCTGACCAACATTTAACGTTGTAATCTCGCCTCTAATTATACAAATAAATTTCATCTCAAGTAGTCATTTGCACAGCGTTCCCTTGTAACTTTCAAAGCCTAAAATTAAAAAAGTGGAGAGAAAAAAAAATTCCACACGCATTAACAGGGCCTTAAGTCAAAACCGAGTTAGTCGCACAAATGGCATCCTGGGGCAAAACTGAACTCTCCATCTGTCATCGTCGTTTTCTTGGGCTGTGTCTTCCTTTCCTGATAAAATCGCGCTCCAGGCTAAGGAGACGGAGGAGGGAATAGAGGGTGGGGTCATCGTCGTCGCCAGCTACACTGGCCTGCTGCAGGGGATGTTTACCCCTTCGAATTCCACACAAATTAGGTCTAATTCCTAGAATTCCACAGCCGATTTGCTGAAGGAAATGAACCCAATGACCATATAAATGCCACTGAATGCGTGTCAAGCACGGCAAAATGAATATACAATGACATAATAGCATTTTAAATAATTACATGAATATTTAACTCGATAATATCAGCCTTTCAATAAACATGGATACGACAATAAATCATTTTTTTTAAATTTTTTTTTTTATTTTACTAAGTATCAAGTACAAACAAATGTGAGAAAACGAGGCAACAAATTAGAAACCACTCTTTTTCACTAGGACTCGTTCACCTAATAAATTACAGTCTAGACTTGGCGACTCCTACAGATATTTACGACCTTTCACTAGCCCAAAATCCCATCCCAAGACCCCCACATCCCCACACATATCCGAGACAAAACACCCTATTTTCACAAGAAGCTTTATAATCCCCACTTTTAGGCCTTTCATTTAAATTCAAATCACAAAAAAATAAAATAATAAAAAAAAATAAAAAAATTTTAAAATATTTTTCTGTAAAAGAAAAATATAGAGGTTTTTAGCCAGTTAAACAATGATAGAAGGAATATGCAAAAAAGGGGGAAATTTGCCAGTTGCAAATAAAAATCGTTTTCTCCAAAGAGGAAATTAGTATGCAATTGCGCTTACCTGCAAATCCAGACCCCATTAGCGCATTGCTTGACGGGATTGCCCGCTATTATTCCCCGCCCCCCAACAGCCTATCAATTCTTATCTGAGCGAGCAGCCATTTCGACCAAGTCGGCGTTTGCATAACCAAGTGACAATTTCCACAGCGCAGCCCAACTCGCACCACATCAGGGGGAGCTTTCACCTTCGATCTCACAAAAGCCACCTCACAAGCACATTTCCTTTTAGCTCGACGCTTATTCCAGGGATAAAATGTTCGACTTCTTAAATGGTCACGTACACTTACGACTACGTACATTTTCACAATTTCCATCAAACAAAAAAAAAAAGCGTTAAATAAATGAATAAAATTAAAAGAAAATTATAAAAGCATCGAAATCAGGCCATGTACTGCATGGAAATGAGAATATTCACACCCTACAATGCACGAGCGAGGGTCACCGGACACACGGAATGCCCAGAATCGAGCGTTTCTTATCCAATTTCCCAAAAGAGAAAAAAAATCCATAGTGCTGAACAGGCGAGATGGAATACGATCGGGTGAAAAAAAGAGAAAGATCGAGAAGCAGAAAAGCGAACTAAGCACGGGTGGCTGCAGCCGTACGCGCGACGTCGGGTGCGACGCCGGGCGGGAATGTCCACAGCCCCCGCCCGCGTCTTATATAGAGCGGGTCATATCTGCAAGCTTCAATCGTGGCTCTGATAAAATGAAATAGGAGGCCTGCTCTTATCACCGACGCACAGTCGAGGGAGCTCACTAGGCCCACAGCTAACGAGTTATGCTATTATTTTTATCAAAAGCCAACAGTTGAAAAGCACTTTGGAATTTATCTCCAAGACAGAAAAGGCGCAACGAGTGACGTGGCGCAGAGAAAAGAAGGAGAAAAAAAAGTCGCGCCCAAACAAACACACCGACAAATCAATGGGAAAATGAAGATAAACGCAGTAACGAGGCGACTTCATTACAATGAGGGAATAATCTGAGTAAGAAGGAAAATGAGGGGGGAGGAAGGGGTGCGAGACAGAATAGGGTTAATTAGTTGCCAGCAGCGGGTGCCAAGAACAAACAGTGGCCTTTTATCAAACGCCAATAATTAAAAAGATGAGGCCGAGTGACCAATGATCAGGCTGCCGCCCACCGGGCCCGCTGGGGCACTCGTATGGGCGGCGTTGATCGGTGTCGGGCTGCGGGGGCGGCCGGCGCCGACGCCCTCCCCCTGCCCTAGATCTCTTACCTGGATGCCGTTATCAGTAGATTGCAGCTGATGTTGGGCTCGTGTTGTAAATCTTGTGACAAAATGAGTGAGATTAGGAGAGACCACACTATTTTATATGTTGGAGACTTGTTCTCTTGTGTTTATCATTTTATTCTAATGAAAGAATCGATCCTGCCATTTCATATCTCATCTCCCTATCACTGGGATGGGCGACGAGTGCGCGCGCGCGCCTCGCTCCTATCGCCGACCGCCACGCAAGCGCCAATGCCAACCCACCAAACATAATATCAACTGCCGAAGCACTCGAGCCAGATTCAGCCATCGCGACCAATGCCGGAAATGACGACAACTCGCTGGATACACAATGCCGACCCCCGGAATTAAGTGATACACGCTAGCCCAGCTATATTTTCTTACACCAATTTCTTTCTCCTTTTTGACGGCAATCAATCCCGCCAATCCAATCGTCTGCAAACTCCGCCCGTAAGGGCTGCTTCGCTGCATAATTCCAGATGCTGTTTCACCATTGAAAAAATATACATTAATTATTTTCTAAAATTAATATGAGGGTGAAGTGAATTGATTTAACTATACTTGACTTATAAATAATGAATTTGTCGTTATAAAAAAATTAAAAAAAATTCTCATTTGTCGATCCATATCCATATCCTTAGCCACCCCTTAATATGTATAAAACTGAGCGCCCCTGCAGGTCCACGAAAAGGAAACTGGGCATCGTTTGCACATAAATGGGTGGGCACGTGTCGGCGCGCGCCTTGGGCGTCACCACCACCCCAAAGCGTAGCCAAAGGATTACGCGTTTGAAAGGAGGGCGCCCTTACGCCATTTTTATTGCGTCACGCTCGTTTTGGATGGGGTGTCCGAATGAATGCCGTCTGGCGGGAACGCGCGAGCAGTGTACGTCGGGCGATTTATGGCGTTTGAGAATATGACTTATGGCCGCATATTCTTTGCTCCCTTCAGTTTCTAATGAGAACCAATTCGACTCGCTGCTTCTCACGCATAAAAGATGCAGTTCGAATAAACAGTGAAGAAAAAATTTCCTTTTTTCCCTCCTCCCTTTTTACTTCTCCACCCACTCAAAACTCAAAACTCGGCAGCGGCGTTTCGAATTTTCATTCGTTATTGACAGAAAAAAAGGGAAAAAATATTTTAATTAATTCCGTATAATAATTTCCTTTGTGCGTGCCATAATTACACTTACTGACGTCAGCTCTTCTTCGCTAGTTCTTACCACCCTCTCCTCCACCTCCTCCTCCACCACCACCACCTTCTTCTTCGTGAGACTGCATTTGGCAGATAGAGGCGTCTGCGATCAGCAAATCAGGCCTAATTAATTTCTTTATGATGATTTGCTATCACCTCTCGGGAATGCCAAAATAAAAAGTCCCTCCGCTTCGTCGTCCCACCCTCTTGGAAATCTGGAAACCCGACCGATGCGGTGCGTGCAAACATAAAAGAGAAAGACGCCCGTGTTTCCCTCCCCAAATAGAACACCTCAGGGACCCGCCGAACTCAAGACCGAGGCCTTCGCCAATGACCCGGCCTCGCTATCTAGTGAGAGCACACTCTATTTAAGCAAGGATTAGAGCGGACAACACTTTTCAGATAAGATAAATACACTATTGATGGCGGGGGAGGAGGAGCAGCCAAGGAGACGCGCGCAGAAGCCCAGTGGCCGCCCACACAAACGCAGCCACCTCCAACCCGGCATGCACGGTAAGATTCTTTTACAATTTCACTTTTTTTTTAGAAAAAATGTTTTTTTAATAGTGCGGGAGATGGGTGCATTTGGCATTAGCTCCAAGTGGTTTTCCCGTTGATTTATATAGATGAGTTAAGTTGGAGTTGTTGGCAAGTTGGTCAATGTGGATTTGTTTGTTTTTGTGTTTGATTTTTAATTTTTTTTTCATAACCGTTGAATAGGTGTTGTTAAATGTTGCTGTTGGTTGATGTTTATTGATGTGTTTATTTTGGTCAATTAAATGAGGGCGGAAGTGACGTATATCATGCAAATGATGTAATGTGTTGTAGGTGTGGTGGGAAAAGTGATGAAACTTAATATTTAAAGTTGATATTGAACTGAAATTGTGGTTTTACGTTTTTAATTTTTTTGAGAAAATATTTTAAAAATATTTCACTTTTTATTTATTTTAATTTTAATATATATATATATATATATAAAATATTTAAATTTTGACTTAATTATGCTCACCGCTAGTCTTCAAGAGTTTAAAATTCACAAAAAGTTTTTTTTTTTTTTTTTTAAATCAAAAAAGCAAAAAAAAGAACTAAACTTACGGTCTCCATTAAAATTTCACTCAAACTGGTTTTCAACCCTAATTAAACAAAAAACCATTATTTACGACTCACTTACTCATCTAATTTACAAAAATTCCTGCTTTTCCACACCAAAAAAAGGTCAAAAAAAAAATCCCATTTCAAAAATAGGGATAAACGGCACCTAGCCTTCAAAGTTAATTATTTCTCCTTTTCACCATCATCATCACTTGATTTATATATTACACAACAAATATTTAAGTCGTGCGCTGCGCACAGCTGTCTTAGTAGCGCAACCTCCCACCAGATGGCGTTCATAACGGGGTGGGTGTTATCAGTGTCATCAGCGACCCCCTGGTGGGGGTGGAGAAAACCCTGATACCCACACAACCATCTTTTAGCCGCAAGATTATATATTAGACAAAGATAACAATCGCACACACGCACCTCACGCCGAACCTCCTGCTGCCCCATAAATTTCGGCACACAGCGCTGAGCTCAACCCTTCGAGTCCGCCGCCGCGTTTCTCTTCAGATACGAATTCCCGCACAACGCTACCCTTTGCACCCGGCGAATTTTTTCCTTTCTATACTTCTTCTTGTCCCCCCTCGAGCGATAAACTCTCTCCACACTCGTTCATCACTCGCGGGGTCCTCGTCATCTCACGCGCAATCTTTTCACGTTGTGGCGTTCTGGGGGTTGAAGTAAGGAGGAGGTGGATGGAAGAGAGGGGGTCGTTAATTAGCGTGGTTGCGTTGGGAGTTTAATTTGTTGCGCGTGCGCCTTGGCATGTCTTTTGTTTTCAGCAGTCGCGGGCATAAGAACGGCGAAGGTTGGGGAGGGGTGGGGAGGGGATGTGGAGGAAATGAAGGCGGGAATTTGTTAGTGGGGGCCTCATTTGAAGGTTCCTTCTAGATAAAGTGCTAAGACGTACAAAGCGCCCCCTTTCTGCATTTATTCTCGAGGCAATTTTCTAAGTTTTGCTTCCAGTCACACCACAAACTTTTATCTTACCGTTTTTTTTTTTTCTTTTTACTCCACTTGTACTCGCACGTCTTTGCATGAGATTGAAGTTTTGCACTGCAAACGACTGAGTAATTGCGTCTAAGCGTTTATTTCGAATCCAAAGCTGGCAATAAAATCAAAAGAAATTTAAATTTAACTTTTTCTGTTTTAAGTAATACAGATAACAAAAATCGACAATTGTAAACTGTAAAAATAGTTAATATATATATAAATTTTCTACGTGGACCTTTATATAAAACAGACTTTGATTCTTAATAAATAGAGCCTGGATAAATGCTAAAAATATTTTATGACATAAAAAGCTAATGTTTGTGTAAAATGCGTAAATCGCAATGTTTTCGGAAAAAGGCATAAATACGTGAAAAATTTATACGAAACATGTGTAAACCATTTAAATTTACGTATTAAAATATCAAAACGTACAAAAAACGTGTTAAGCATTTAAAAAATCAGGTAAAAATCGCAAAATCTGTCTGATAAGTGTGTTTAGGTGCGTGTTTGTATCTCAAGTTTTGTCCTTATCTTTATTACTCCTATTTGTCAAATTTATACAAAATATTTTATTCTTGTAAATAAATACATAAAAAGTTTTCAAATTTTAAATTTCAATTTTCAGTAACCAAAATTATTAATTTGCCATCTACACCATAGAAATATTACAAAAAGTAATAGTTGGAATAATTTTATCAATACAGTAAATGAATAAATTTTTTGTATAATTCAAGTTGGGAGATTTTGGCAGCATGTATATGTGCAATTTATTTTGCATATAAATCCAGGCTCTAGTAATAAATTATGTTATAATAAATGTAAGTTCAATACGGTAAACTATAAACTATAAAGTGCTTTTGTTTCTGCTGTATGTAATTTTACACAATTTATGTTGATTTCTACACTATTTTAAGTAAATTACTAGGTGGGTTTTTTATACTGCACTTGTGTAAATATCATTTAACATGATTTAGAACAAAATTAAAACACTTTTGGCGGCCATCTTTTTTTTTTTTTTTTTTTTTTTTTTACTTAAATCGAGAAAAATAAGAAATTTACACAAGACCACTTATTTGCACTAGATTTTATACGTGTGTAAATAATAAACGAACCCACCTAGTGAATATACTTTTATATTTAGCTTTTAAAAACCAGTAATCAAAGCACTCTTTCTATAAATGTAAAAAAAGAAACTGCCACATTCCATTTATATTATTTTAACCTTTTCACATTTCCAAAACCCATTTAAAAATAAATATTAAATTTACATTCCACTCTTATCTAACCTTTCTCACATATTCTCGACGTCAAAGAAATCATTTCACTGAAATAGGTCTTATGGTTCACAAACACAAACATCATTTGTGTCGTTTAAATGCACTTCTCTGGTTTCAACATCACGTTTTATTATCCCATTTATAAAAATTAAAAAAAAATACAACTTTTATACACGCCGGAAATGACCTACAAACCCCTTAAGAATCAAAGACAGATCTTTGATACCATGCGCCATTTGTTCGTTGCCGCTCAAAGATTTACAGCATCCAAAATGGCGGCAGCTCGCTGTCAAACTTGGGCGTGGTTGCTAAGAGCTCATTTGCTTCAGCTCATCTACTCCCAGAATCCAGCGTGTAAATCCCCAGAGGGGGGTGTTCATCAACCCACATCTCCCTTACAAATTTTTCCCCATTCAGCGGCGAGAAGTTCGCGGTTGCCAAACGAAAACAAAATAACCGGAAAAGCTTTCAAGGGGGCATCAGAAGGGGGGCAGTAAAGACGTCACTCCGGGAAGACAACAGGAGGGATGTATGATGTGGGAAGAGAAGAGAAGGAGCGAATGGGCAAACGCAAAAGGGAAACTGCGCGAGGTTTCTTTCTCGCTTTAGGTGTCGGGGGCGGAGGTGGGACGCGTGGCGGACGCGTGCCCAGTTTGGACGGAAACGCGAGGACAAAGGTGGGGTCTTTACACGCGTTTTTTGAATATTAGAGAGTCGATTCAAAACGCTGGGCTCGAATTTGATAAGCGAAATAGGCCTTGAATGCAATTTTAGGCCTATTATGTGAGTTTAGTGGGATTTTTTTCCCTGCAATGCATAGAAAAGGATTAGATATTACTGTAAGCCAAAATGCATTTTGGGAATTTAATGGATCAAAATTGATTTACAACTGAATTATACATTTTATAATATAAATCTGTGGTATTTCCATTTTCTTCCCATAACCTGAACTTTTAGTTGGAGAATTATATTTTTTACGACTGATTTCTTTATTAAAGAAACGAATTTATTTAAAAGTTTAGTCACGTCATCCACTCATGAATTGTACTCCTTATCTACCTTTCATTTAACATAATATTCAAATATACCTCCAATAGCCAAATTTTAATAAATAAAATAAACTTAAAGATTGCTCTTTAACTGAAATTTGACTAGGTCTATTTTTACTTTACAATGCTTGGAGAACAAAGGTAAAAACAAACAACCTATATACAATTGTTATTCTTGATAAAGTTAATACCTTTAATCCTCAATCTCTTTAACCATTAATTCCTTTAATCTTTTAACCCAGAAAACCTTATAAAAGTGAAATTTACACTTCGTTTCAAGGAAATTAAAAAAATTGAAGAAAAAATGAGAATCGCAGCGTAGATTTTGTTAGAAAGGAGAAAGTTAGAGCGATAAGAATATTTATGACGAGATAACGTAGGGAGAATTTAGGGGGATAGAAAACTGAGTCGGACTTGAAATGAAAGCCTTAACTACTTGAATTTTTATGAGTTCTGCTTGCAATGTTGCTATTGGTCTATCACAACACGCAATCTGCAGCTGTAAGAGCTGATACTTGTCAGATTACGCCCAACCTCAAATGGGAGTCTCAAAAACTTTGCAATTTCAAAGACGCACAAAAACAATTTCTCGTCTCCAACATCCATCCCTTACGCCTACAATTTTTTCTCCCTTTCGAATTTTTATTCCCATGCACTTTTTATTCGAAAAAATATTCCCAAATTACCCCCAATTTGGTCCATCAATCATGTTTTTTCTCCCGCACTTGCCAAAACTTGGCAAACTCATGATTGAAGACCTTGTTTAAGGGTCTATCTTTGATCTAATATTTTCCCATTTTAGGCTTAATGATCCAGAAGCGGAACCAGTTCTTTAAGACCCTTAGTTAAGGTCGTTGCCATGACGATGGTGTCGGCAATGTTTGTGTATCAATAAGGGGATTACGGCGTCTGGTGCGCAGCACAGTTGATTTTTCCCAAGCAAAATAATGTAGGCGAATGGCGCGTTTCTTTTCACTTGCTAAGCTTGTGGTACCGGTGGGGTCACGAGTCGATCTGGCGTCACCGCCTTCGACGCGCGCGTACTGTAAGCCACGTGTCGGCCACACGACACCATTATGCCCCGTCGGCTAATGTAGTAGGCTAACAGCTGAATTATTCCTCCCACAATGGATTTTCCACTGCTTCCGGTAGTTGCTGGCTGAAGACTTTCCCAGAATGCAAATGGCCAACGAGACACGTCGAGTCGAGCGAGGGTCGGATTATATTCATGAGTTAATTTGCATATATACTTAGCAAATCTAAAATAAGCTTAACCGTTAATAAACATGGTTGCTAGTGCAGTAGAAATTCATCGTTTCTGATTAAATATTCCATTTTTTAAAGTAAAATAAACGGTGAAAGTATTCATAAATCCAGTTGAATGAAACCATTCAAGTTTTCTTGAAATTGATTAGTTTCTTTGTGGTGAGTTTGTTTATAATTTTAGATATAAATGTGTTAAATTTGTTTCTTTTTTAGGTGTTTACATTTTAAGTGATTAAGACAAGCCGTTCTCTTGGCAAAATAATTTTGAATTTTGAATTTTGAATTTCGACTATTTTTTATGCACTGTAAATTCAAATGTCTAAATGTTTCAAGTCAGATGTGAAACTAAATATTAGATTTATGAAGTCAGCACTGTCTAAAATATATAGTATTTTTTGACAGCTTAATGCAGAATTAGATTCTTCTAACACATGCTATTTGTTTCTCCAGTGCATTATTTTTAGGCGGCTCAAACGTCTACAAAATGGCGTGAACTTTAGACGTTTTAAAAACTTTAATTTTAGCTGTTTACATTTACAGAGTATAATTTTCATTGCAAACATAAAAATAAGGCGTACAAAACAAAATTAATCGCGCTAATCAACTAAAATGAGAAAATTGATTTCTTTTCACTTTAAATAAACAAAGCCTCTTATGTTGAAAAATTTAAACGTATAATTTTACAAATTCGATGCAATTTTTTAATTCTTTACGGTACTTCCATTCAACAAATGCAGGAAAACAAACCTCAAACCCACCCTCTTTACATCTCAATAATTCCACGTCAGATTGAATAAAAAGGAAAAAAATGAAATGCCAGCAAAAGAACTCTGCATAGTGCCAATTAGCCGTGGATTGTTACATGAGCACGACTTTTCCTGTATGCCTCCTGCTGAGAAATCCTGTAACTAAAAGAGGGACGGCAGCGTTATCGTCGCCTGTCAACGAGGAGTTAAGCCTATTATAGGTCACGTGACGATCTGACAGCCACAACATGGCTGACATTGAAACGGAAAAGACAAAGCCGGGAAAAATTGCACCCCATTCTGTCTCTCCCCGTGCAGCCGCTTCAAACACCCACCCCCGCTAGAGGACCCCTGGTGTGTGAAAAGTGAAGCCTCCCACATAAACCCAACTTTTCATGCGGTGGTTGTTTAGTTACTTCCGGTGAAAGAAACCAACGGAAAAGGGCTCACTGCCAATAAACGCGTATTGTTGGGAAATCAGACTGCACTTGTTGCCGTCTCTTCTATTTATAACTGCAGTTGCCAACAACTAATCCCATCACTCACTATCATGCATCACTAGTAATAAAAACCGAAGGAAATGTACACCGATCCGATAGTTTCAATTGCTGCATCTATAATTAATAATGACTAATTATGACAGAAATTGATCTGATTCGGTTAATTATGGCCGAATGGTAAATAGTTGTTGCCAATTGGCACAAATTTCCCAACTTCAATTAATGATGCATAGTGTTAAAATTTAGAACTCCAAGGGCCAATTGCACCAACAAAAGTTAAGTTTAAACTGAGTTTAAAAAGGAATTTAAACTCAGCTTAAACGTTTTTGTGTTGCACCAAAAATTTAACCATATATTTGAGAGCTAACATTAGCTTAAACTTAACTGGCCAAAAATGGCCAGTTAGGAGCTTAACTGGAGTTTTTAAACATGGCGCCTGACTTGATCTCGC